>PVJA010001742.1:0-119415 GCA_004027025.1 Myocastor coypus | reverse complement strand
TAGTGTCCCTAGTGTAAGAATCCAAAATAAGAAATAATAATGGAGAGGCATAACACAGCTGATTGGAAAGCAAGGACTTAAAGTTTAAACAATGAAGTGACAGCAAGCAGAAAATATAGGAAAAATGGCAGGAGCAAAAGCATGCACAGGATGAATTAGATAATGATCTTAAGAACCTCCAAAATGTTTATCACACTGAGTATAACAATATGTAACACTAAAACTATGCTTGCAGTGCCTTTCATTCTGATCTTTTAGATGTGTGTTGCTTCTAATGTAATCTTAATTACTGCTATACTTTCAAATAAATGGTTGGTTTACAAGAAAACAAAAATGGTATTAAATGAGAGTAAAATCCTAGGAAAAATACTATCAGATTGATAGACTACAGTTATATATATGGTTAGATTTCTAAAATCCTGTGTAAAGATGTGTAACTGCTTTTATCACATTCTATAGAGATTTATTAGAATATCAATGACTGATAGATAATACCAATTCCAAGCTAAGTCTAAGATGTTTGATACTCAGAAAGACAGTTATGTTAAGCTCAAGTACCTATGTTATAGAGTATCACTAAACTTTTCCTCCTTAAGCCTGGCGTGGTGGCTCACGCCTGTAATCCCAGCACTCGGGAGGCTGAGGCAGGAGGATCGGTGCGAGTTCGAGACCAGCCTGGGCTACACAAGTGAGCTCAAGGCCAGCCTCAACTGCATAGCAAAGACCCTGTCTCAAAAAGAAAAAAAAAAAAACTTTTCCTCCTTAGAGTTAAGAATATATGTTCACAGACCAAAAATTGGAGAAAAAAAAGTGACAAGCATAGCCAATATTTTGGCCCTTGTCCTTCCAGGTAAGTGAGGACTCAGGACATAAGAATAACTGTGCTATAACACCCTATAACTGAGTGGTTTCCCAAATTTTCTGGTAAAGATTATGGGGCTACAGGGGAAAAGGTTTGAAGATATTAAGTGCATCTAAGTAGAGTCACCTAGAGAGAAAACATTCTCCCAGGCTTTCACAGAGAGCAAACTGGTCAAGCAATGGCTGTGACTCTTCCAGATGGCTGATACTGACAACAGCTCTACAAAGCACTGTACATGGTTTCAAAGTAAACCCTGAGGAGATTTGACTAACCTTGAGATGTACAAAAGTTCCATGTTTTGTTATACAGGTCTTTGTTTAACTCGCCCTTAACCACCCAGCAGAAAAGTTTCACCACAAGGCACAAAAGGAAAAGCTACATTACTATGCTGAGCTGTAAAAGGCTTAAATCAACAGCTTCCATCGTTGCCAGTTTTGCCAATAATACATTACAATTATGGAATATTGAATTGTGTATACAACCACTTTCTCTTAGTTCAATAAGAAGAAATTTTTTGTACCGATAGTAATTAGAGAAATTATCATATCTACATGCTGTGCCCTGTATAACTAGTAGGAGGATAACAATATGCATTGTATCAAATACTGGAAATGTACTACTAACATGTTTTGAAACTGTCACATTTTTATTTCTTATTAAGTGCAATGAAAAGTAAAATAACAAATAACATAAAAAAGTAACGCACCAAATCTATGGTTCTTTTTTTGTAGTAACCATAGCACTATGGCTTTAACATCAAGTTCAAAGAGACACTAGAAAATCTCGAAACTAGTGGTTTATTTTCTCCCTCTAAAGATTTTTGCATTCAAGGCCCTCTGAAAAGCCAGAAATAGAGATTCAAGTAGCTGCTGGTTGAGACCCCCAGATCTGGGCCATCATAGGCCCTGAACTTGATTCCTTTCTCTTCCCTGTGACCCAACTCTTCCTGTCTCAGATTTCTCATTGACCTCCAGCCCTCAGTTCATTGTTCAATACTCAGAGAAACCTTTCTGAACACCCTTTGACCACCCTAAAGCAGCTTTCTCCCCCTAAACACACAAGTAAGTCCTTTATAGCTTTTATTGCTTTCTGAAATCATCTTTCCAGCTGTGCTTTTCGTGATTCAGCCCTCAGGAATGTAAACTCACAGAGAGTGAAAGCCTTACGACTTGTTCAGTACTCAATGTTCCATTTTTATAAGTAAAACATAAATGTTCAGTACCGTGTCTACTTGCTGAATGAGTGAAATGATTTAATAACTTTGCAACATGAATAAGTTTAGTTTTCTTGGAATTAAAAATGTCTGGGCCAAGTATGTGTATGAAAAGTTTTAAGAACTAAAGTTTTCCAAATGCATGTCAATTTCAGCTCCAAAATAGTCACTATGCTTATTGGACACAATCATATATAACATTTTGTAGTAAAGACTAATGAAAATGATGGTGAATCCGAAAAATAAAAAAATAAACAAATTGAAAACCTATAATCTTTTGCTATTGATTCACAATCTGTGGTTCCAAATGGCACAATGTAGTGTTTTATTGTTATTGTGTGTGTATGTGTGTATGTGTTTTGTTTTGTTTGTCTGTATTTAGGACAGGTTCTACAGGATCTACAGGGTCTCACTCAGTAATTCTCCTGTTTTCAGGCTCCCAAGTTCTGGGATTATAGGCATGCACCACTACACCCAGTTCCAATTGCTGTCTCAGTGTGCCCTGTGGGAGGGGCCTGCATGGCACACCACAGCTGGAACCCTGGCCACTGTGCTCTGCCTAAGCAGGCACTTTAGTGTGCTAAGCTATCAGGCTGGCCCTGTTATTGTTGTAGTCACTGCTGCTGCTGTAGCTGTCTTGTCCCAAATATGGAGCTGTATCCTCAGCCCTCTTTCTCTTTTTCTTTTTTTTCAATAGAGTCAGAATCTCATTATATTCTGAAAATTCCCATTTTGGTTTGAACTTATTGTCATCTCCATTAAGTTTCCAAAATATGGGATTACAGGTAAGTGTCTCCAATCTTGGATTAAAGGTAGCTTTGAAGGAACCACTAAGAAGATATTTTAACTAGAAGTTAAGTTAACTGGAAGGGCTATTTCAGAAGTGTCAATATAACTTGAGAGTACAATTGCTTGAGCTCAGTTCAAAACTTACTGAACCACAGTCTCAAGGGATCAGGGATAAAAGTGTGCACTTCCAGCTCCTTGGATGACTCTAATGAACATTAAAGTCTAGAGTGACTTCTCTCAACAAATTCAATATTTTATGAGCTCACTTATTCGTGCACATTTATTAATTAAACCATGCTTGTAATGTCAAGTCCTGGTCCATAAGCTTCAGAGTGCACTGTGGGAGATAGCTTTTCAATCAATTAAAGCACAGGACCATTTATTTTATTATCTAGCACTCCTCTATACCAAAATGAACAAGATATCCAATAAAATGTAAGTATGAGTAACATAATTATGCTGCCTAATTTCTCCACATTACTAGGTGATAGTATCTTTAATACTTCTATGTGAGCTTCATCCTTTGGCTGAGCTTTTCATTTTTTCTTCTGGTAGTTAATGAGATGATTAAATTATGAATTTGAAAAATGAATGCTTTCTCAGAATTATTCTACTTCTGCATTAACCATGCTTCCTTTGTTGATCTTATCTATTCTTCCTAGTTATCTGGCATCATTATTTCAAAATTAGAAAACAAGCCTGAGGATGTAGCTCCTCCACAATGCAGCTCCTCAGTGCAGTACCAAGAGTTCTTTAGTTTAATGGCACTGCTTTCAGTGAGTTTCTAGAAAACTCAAAGGACAATTCCAGGAATAACTTAGTTTGGAAAGCAAAATTTTACTCAGTGGAATTTTGTTGGTAAATGGATGCAACCAGAAAACCTACTCTTAAGTGAAATAAATCAGACTCACATGTGCAAACATAGTATTATCTCCTTAGTGTGAGAACCTGGAATAAAAAAAAATTAATCTGAAGGGTATAATAGACATTGGTAAAAGGGAATGAATTTATTCAACAGTAAAGAGTTACTGACTTGGCAACAGGAGAGGATATGGGGAAAGAGATTTATCTATCTATGCAGGAAAGATGGTTTGGACAACTGTACTGTGCATTTCTGCAGGTCCACGAAAAGAGGTAGTTCATGCTTTAATTTGTTTCATCTCTTTTATTAATTGTTTCTCCTTTTTGTCTTCTTAATTTCTTATGCATTTCTTTCTTATTTCAATTTTACATGCGTACATCTGTTAATATGAATTATACTGTTTGAAAGACAATGCTATGTATTACACCAAATACTGTGAACTCATATTGCTTTGTTAAGTAAAAATCTGTGTCACTCGCATTTTTTTTCTGTTTTAATTCTAATTTATAGTCTCTTCAAAAATAGATATATAGGATTAAGTGCTTGCTTAGGGAAGTGCAGGGGCCAGGGTTCAGTTCCTGGCCCTGCCTGCCACACTGATATTGAGCACACTGAGCCGGCAATGAAGTCTGGGCATGGTGGCAAGCGCCTGTAATCCCAGCACTGGAGAGCTACAAGCAGGAGGACCACTATGCGTCAGTAGTGAGACCCTGTAAAAAAAGAAAAAAAAAAGATATATATGTATATATGTTATATAACTTTTATCCATCAGAAGAAAATGAAAAATGAAAAAGATACAAACCATTCAACTATGTATGTGTGTTCATCACAGACCAATTTTTCTTTGCTTTTACGTACAGAAACAATATGAAAACATTTTCTTATATGTCATAAAGAATGTGATAACAAACCAATCAAAATGTTAGTTTTTGGGGACTCTGCGGGATGGCTCACTGGTCTAAAGCGCCTGCTTGGGAAAGCTTGGGCAGCTTCAGGGACCGCGGTTGGATCCCTGGCACCACGTGCTGCGCCAGCCCTGCTCTCGGGGCAGGCTGAACCGGCCATAAAAATGAGTGAATAAACAAACAAAGGTTCTGAAACAAGAAAAATAAACAAATAAAAAATAAAAAATTCTTAAAAAAAATGTTAGTTTTTGAAAAATCTTTAAGTTACTACTTTAAATTTGAAAGGCTATATGATGAGATTTACTTTAATACATTTTCAAGGAAGAAGGTGGACCCTGAGGAGATAGCTCAGTGGAATAAGCTCTTGCCTGGCAGCATAAGTGCCTGAGTTCAATCCCTGTTCCTAAAGAATAAAAAAAAAAAAAAATGGAAGAAGGCATAACTCCAAATAAACAGCTGTTATAAAAAAGCATGACTGTCCTGTAATCAGTTCTCTTAAAGCTTACCAGAAAAGTTCAATATTTAATATAAATTTCACTATAATATGTAAGAAACTTTCTTCTTAGTCCACAGAAATTTTTATAGATTTGCACGGATTTCCATGAACAATTTAACTAAAAACTTCTACTTACATTGCTCGCTCTCTTGTGTCTCTCAGTCCTACTCACTACCTCAAGGACCTAAATCGGTATATGTACCGTAGTTATTAGAAAATAGGGTTTTACTGATGACACACCATGGAAGTGAATTGGTAGAAGTTGGGGATATAGCTCAGGGGCATAAGAGCCTGCCCGCCAAGCATAAAGTCCTGAGTTTGATCCCTGGTACCCCCCCCAAAAAAAAGAAAAATCATTTTATAAGCAGATACACATACACAGAGTGTAATACTGAATACTGAAAGGCAAAGAAAACATAAAATTTAAAGGAGCACAACTACTAAGCACATCGCTACTGAGATGTATTTTGTCATTTCAAATAACTTATCTACTGTAAACTATAAAAGAAGTTAAATTATTTATCAAATATTTATTAAATATATTCTATATTAAATATACAATTTGTCCTAAATATAAAAATATTTCTCTATTAAACATACGTGTAGTCTCATATCTTTCCAACATAAAACCTTTTGTGATATCTTCTAGCTTTCTACAGTGTTTTCAACACACTCAATACTTACCAATATATTTCAAAGAATATTTCTTTAAAATCAAGCTGATAACTTCATTTCTTTCCTTGTTTGGTAGAGATTGTAGCAGTTGGACATTTTCATGTCTGCATGCATACATAAAAGTTGATCCATGATGTAAAGTCTCCCAATAATAATTAGAATTCTCTAAAAAAATTCATGAAGAAATAAATTGTAATTAATGATATTTGTGTGAGGAACTTTATTTATTTTGCCTTTTATGATTTTATTATTAGTTAGAATATTCCAAGGGCCCATATATATATGGGTATTCAGGATCTCACTACTAGATCAGACTCTTAGTGACTCACCTGTTTACAGCCTCCCAAGAGCTAGGATTATAGGCATGCGCCACCATGCCCAGTCTCACTTGCTGCCTAAGCATACCCCACAGGCAATGTTGGCAAAGCAGGCCTGGGGATTAAACCCTTAAACCCTTGACCCCCATGCCTAATTACAGGTTCTTTAATCCACCGAATGATTTGTTCAGACCTAATATATATTTTTTCTCACATGAAATTTGATTGAAAGTATATTTTAGGTCTGGGGAGATAGCTCTGTGGCACAAGTACCTGCCTGGTAAGTGCAAGGTCTTGAGTTTGAATCCCGGTCCCACAAAAAAATAAATAAATAAATAAGTAAAATAAAATAAAATAACCATAAAAGGAAAGAAAGTATATTTTAGTGTAATTAATTAACTATGTAATATTACTACTGCTGCTACAAAGATTAAAAGAGTAGTCTCATTGTGTAAAATGTAAATCCTAAATTTTTCCAGTCATACATGAAATTTTATTTTCTTTTTCATAAGACAGTCATCTTTTATTATTACATTATTGCTTTCTGATATTTTCCATTTTGTTTTATGTCATTTTAAAATTTTATGCTTTTCACTTTTATCAATTTAATGAGAAAGAAATAGAATTGAGATAGTTTCAAAACAAGTTAGTAGAATAGTTACAATAATTAATACATTGCATATTATTGTCTTTGTAGTAGTTTTTCAGAGGACAAGATGCACGCATGATGTCCTTTCTAAACACTACTAGAACACATCTTTCTTCTCATCGAACTAAGAGAAAGTAGTTACATATCTATCCCAACTATTTTTTTTTAACTGCAAAATGATCCATCATTTATATCCCCCTTTTATGTTTTGTTTTGTCAGAGATGGTGCTCCGTTGCCATTTAAATACTGTAGGTGCATGAATTCAGCAAAATAACACAGTATAGTCCCATAGTCGATGATAATATTGGGTGACCAGCAATTACTATTTCACACAGAATAATATTTTGACTATGTTAAATATTTAGATATAATATTTTTAAGATGCATTACTTATAAAAGTAATAAATTTTATTCAAAAAAGATCAATTTTTAGAACAAACTCTGCAAATATAAATTGATTTCCAAATCATACTATGCAAAAATCTTTTGTAAGTATACTTAACAAAATAAACTGAATATTTGCCAGTCTGAGTTACAAACAGTATAAGCATTAAATAAAATATATACAAACTGTTAAAATTTGGTTTTTAGAGTTTATAATTAGAGGATAAGAAAAGGGATTTCTTCACACATTTTAAAATTTGACAATGAAAACTAGACAATTTATCCTAATTTTTCTTCTAAAACTCTAATTGGCTATTTGGAAAAAAAAAGAAGCTATTCAAAGTAAAAATAAAACACAATTTGACTAGAAAGTGAATGTCCTCAGAATAAAATGACACCAATAATAATGACAAATAAAGAAAATTAAATGCATTACTCGATTGGTGACATAAATTCAGCACTAATTCTTTTTGCTAGGTCATTTCCAAGCCAATTGATGTGTAAATTGTTTATATTGTCATAGCATTTAAAACCGTTTCAAGCTTTTGAAACCAGAATATTAAAATTATTTGTCACCTTCTATAAAATTCTTGATATCAAATGCATTATCACGACATAATATGAAAATCTTAACCCAGATGTACATTTCCCATGGGTATTGAAAAATAATTACAGATATTTTTGGCATATCCCCAAACTTGCACTATTGCCAGGCATGGCACATGCCTATAATCTCAGCACTTGGAAGCCTGATGTTGGAGGATTACTATGAGTGCAAAGTCAGCCTGGGCTGCAAAGTTAGTTCTTTCTAAAATGCTGTCTCAAAAGATTTTTTATAAAATATACTATTATCTAAATTTAAATGTTATCATAAATATTATTTCAATGCCATTTTGGAAGTACAATTTATTTTCCACATACTGGCTCACATTTATACAACCTTTTCCTCTGAATTAGTAAGTCATTTTATTTAATTGTTCAGACACTATTCAAAGTTTTATAACAAGCACAGTATAGTGGTTTGTTTTTATCAAATCTATATCTGTAATTTGTTAAAAACTTTAATATATCTAAACACAGTAGATATTTTGCAATTTCCTAAGCATTAAATATATGGTACAATCATGAGTTCTCTATGCATAAAAATTATTTTTTTCATTTTTGTCTTTTATTTTTATGTTTTTTTATTTAAATATTTGTATGAAATTATTCGTTGAATTATTTCTTGTAGCATAATCATATATCACTTACAAAAAGTAGTCTTTATTGGAAATATCACTGTTTTATACTTTTACACTAATTAGTAAAAGAGGAATAGTTATACTATGTCCATTGCAGTAAATCTTCAGAAAAACTGTTTAACTTCTATCATTAGTCATATTTTCACTGTTCTTGCATTAGACACCACAAACAGATACACACAAACATGTATGTTCCCCCACACATGTACAAAGACATGGAGATTAAGGAAACTTTCTGTTTCTTCCCGCTGTAATGGCCCTTACAAATCATAGTAGAAGGAACATTAGATGAATCCCAATTTGAATCCTATTCTTGTAATTACTAAGGCTTCTTGGTAAAAATCATGATCATCCCACAGATTCAATTTCAGTGTTCATAGAACAGATCATAGTCCAGTGTCCATGTCTTGGCTATATTTTTTCTCACGGCTGAGACTAAACACCAGATGTACAGAATTAAGAAATGAATTCTGACAGTTTGTGGAGTTTTCAGAACACGCTGGACTGGCTCCCACTTAGAGAGACACAGGGTGGAGAACAACAGCTCATCCTAGGAGCAAACAGCAAAAGTAGCAAGAACAAAAGCGGAGAAGCAGGCCTGCCTTAGACTGTATGCTGGCTTCAGGATTCCAGGGCAGGTGCTGCACTCACACGCATAATACCAGCAGTGGGCCATAAGTCAATCATAAACTCTTAAAGGCCACCCCATGACTGCATGAGGCTTTCAGGGGACATCTAGAAACAAACCATAACACCCCTTTAAAGTTATTACATATTGAGCTTGATTTCTATACTCTCTTGTTCTCTCAAATTCCTGTTTGTCTTGGGATTTCAATGAATATTAAGGGTTTTTATTTCCTCCACCTCAAATTTCCTCCATTTCAATCTCATGTGAAGTAAATTATTTTTTTATTTTTCATGCTCAATTTCAAACCGGTACATCAGGTTGCTTTTTAATTACTGACAAATACTATTTGAAAATAATACTATTTTAATATGATATTTTGGCATTTCTTGAGTTTAATTTAAGACACCTTATCAGACATCTGTACATGTGAGATAATTATTAAGGCCGGGCGTGGTGGCTCACGCCTGTAATCCCAGCACTCGGGAGGCTGAGGCAGGAGGATTGGTGTGAGTTCGAGACCAGCCTGGGCTACAAAAGTGAGCTCAAGGCCAGCCTCAGCTGCATAGCGGGACCCTGCCTCAAAAAAAGACAAAAAAAAAAAAAACAAAAAAAACAAAAAAAAACGATAATTATTAAGAATATTTGAGCTTAGACTGTTTAGTCCTAAAGTTTTTTAGAAGTCATTGGCATCAATAATTTATTCTGTAAACTTTGAGCTTTTATGATGTTGCTTATCAGCCTATCTCTAGTTATTTCCTTTACAACTTTTACAATCACATTCTTTTTAAATGCATAAGAGGAAGCTACTTTTTATTTGCACACATATGCAAACAAAACAAATATCCGCATAAATACACACAACAGACATGTATATATAATACAGAGTACATATTTAATTTCTTCTAATTTGTAATCTTAGCCTTCACAATCCTACCCACAGATAATTACTTCATACACTAAACAAAGACAGTCTGTTTTCTAAAATAATTTTTGATGCCAGATGTTAAAATATAATTTTGCTATATTCATGCTGATCAAATCCACATAATTAAAATTCCTGTGGCATACAGCCATAGATGAAAATGCCTTCCTTCCTTTCTTCTTTGTACATATCTGAGAAAATGTTAGATGAATGATCAACTTCCTAATGAATACCAGAACACACCATGTATTTACTGGTGTACATTGAAGGACAGAAAATATTTGTACTTTGGGAGCTGAAGTTGTAGGTAACTAAAATCACAAACATACCAAATTTCTTTAAAAGCTTATGCTATAAGCATATTGTCTTAAACCAATGAAAACAAAAACATTCATTGAAAGTGTATCAAACAACGTTCACTTCTCCCCACTTCCTAATACCCGTGCCCATCATTGTGAGCCATTCTTCTGTGCTGCATATGTGGCCTATAAATCTCAGGCAACAAAAGTGATACGATGTCATTTCAATGACCATGTTAGTTAAAGTCATAACTTCTGGTTCCCTCACAGACTCTCTCTGTTGACTCTGAATCTTCCAGGCACTAATGAGACAAGCTGCACTGTGGAGAAGTGCAACTAGTGAGCAGCCACAAATCCCCGTGATGATTCAGGCTTCAAGGAACTGAATCCACATGGCCAATAGTCACATGAACGTGGAAATGGCTTCTTCTTTGGTGGAAGCACACTTGGAGTTGTGGCCTTAGCCAGCCTCTCTTTGGTGGCACGTTGTAAGATCTTAGCTCAGAAAACAGAATTCAACTCTTATATTTAGACAGTTGACCAACTGACTAATACATAGCAAGCATTTAGCACCATTAAATTTATGCTACTGCTGTTACATGGCAAAATGGAAATGTACACTATTTCAGGAATAAAACAACAATTAATATTTCTCAAAATACTTGAATGAAATAAAGATGCACGAATCAAAACAATTTTATAGTGAACAGAATATGAGATGTTGAACAATGCAATCATATGACCAACATAAATTATACCACACGGTAGCACACTAGAAGAAGAAGAAGATTGAAAACATCAAATTGAAATATTTGCTTATAATTTTCAAATCAAAATTGTCTAACATCTTAATTAATTTGGATCCTTAATTTCCATGACATTTTCAAGTGAAAAAAATTATATTTATAGATGCTATTGTACACACATATTATAAAGAATATCACACTCAATTTTTATCTGAAAAATTAGAGCTCTATTCCTTAAGGGAATAAATAAAACCATACAACATATTTTACATTATGTGTTTAAAAGACACAGCCAACTAATGACAATTTTATAACTAAATCAAGATGAAATCTTTTATGAATAATTAATATCAGGGATTCTCAGCATATACTTAGTCATCACATCATAGTCACATAAGACGACAGTGCAACTACAGTTGTGATGTCTTCTGATCTCTTTTAATAACTGAAACTTTGATTTCTTTAAAAATCAAGATTTGGAGCAGATGAAAGCATAATAAAAGGATACACCACACTTGCTTTTAGAATGCAACTATGATTCTAAGTATATTTACTCATAATGTGAATGAAATGTTTCACTTTTAATCTATTATGGCTATTACTTTTCTTTTTATGTATTTAGTACAGGTTCTGTAGCATCTCACTACAGAGATAAGAATCATGGTGATCCTAATGTTTTCAGCATCCCAAGCACTGGAATTACAGGTGTACATGCCACCACACCCAGTCTCAGTAGTGGTCTCAGCACACCTGGGGGTGGGGCTGGCAGGACACACTGGGGATCAAATCCTTGTCCCTGTGTCTGCCTAAACAGACTCTTTAATTAGCTAGGCTATCTGGCTGGCCCTTATTACGTGTATTGTTTTCTCTGATTTTTCACAAAATTCACTTTATATTAGGTTGCCTTTAAAAATTAGTGTTTCTCAGTCAGAGAAGTAGATTTTTAAAAACTTATGGACAAAATTCAAACATATGGTAAATCCTTCTTTGTCCTGGAAGCACCACATAGTGGATGATGCTGGTGCATGCACAGACTGTGGGGTCTGCAGACACCCCAGGGGCCAGGCATGGGAGGCCTCAGTGGCTTCCGTGGAGGCCTCAGCTATGGCCTTAATGGTCCCAGCCGGGGATAGGCCACACAGTTGGTAACCGTAAGGCTAAGGACAAAAAGTAGATTTCTGCCACCAGACTGAGCCATCTGGTCAAGGATGTGAAAATCAAATCCCTGGAGGACATTTATCTCTTCTCCTTACCCACCCAGGAGTACCAGATGGTTGACCTTTTCCTGGACACATCCTTGCAGGACAAAGTTCTGGAAAATGTGCTCGTGCAGAAGCAAACCCTTGCAGGCCAGTGGACCAGGTTCAAGGCAGTTGTAGCTATTCGGGACTACAATGCTCATGTTGGCCTGGGTGTTAAGTGTTCCAAAGAAGTATCCACTGCCATTCGTGGGGCCTTCATCCTGGCAAGCTCTCCATTGGCCCCATGCAGAGAGCTACCAGGGGAAGAAGATCAGAAAGACCCACACCCCTACTGCAAGATGACGGCTGATGTGGCTTTATGTCAGTGAGTCTGTTCCTGCCTCCAGAGGCACTGGCATAATCTGCACCCCTGGGCCCAGAAAATGCTGAAGACTGATGCTCATGGCTGCCACATCTCTGCCAGGGGCTGTGCTGCAACTCTGGGCAACTTTGCTAAGATCAACTTTGATGCCATCTCCAGGCCTACAGCCACCTGACCCTTGACGTCTGGAAAGAGACTGTGCTCACCAAGCCTCCTTGTCAGGGATTTACCAATGATCTTGTGAAAACCCACACCAGAGTCTCTGTCCAGAGGACTCAAGCTCCAGCAGTAGCTACAACATACGAGGACTTTTACACAAGAAAAAATGGATAAAATCTATTTTTTTTTAAAAAATATACACGTTAAAATGTATAATGGAACTACTTGGCTACCTAAGTAAAAACATAAAGAAATCCTATGCATAGTGGATTTAAATGGAGCTCCTTAAATAAGAGAGAAGTCAAGCAATGGCAGGAAGAGTTCCAAAAGGAAACAGATAGCTGGTGTTTGTTGAACACAATAAAGGATGCCAACAAGGACAACTAAGTTAACATTTCAGAAATTTGTACATCATCCATGATGGGTTCTGGCCCCCTAGTATGAATTGCTGAAATCATTATGGTAGTCATCTAATGTGGCCTAGGCCCTCAAAACAAGAGCCCATCTTCCCAAGACCACCTCCCCCTTCTTCTCCAACTTAGCCCAGGGTACAATTTCCGTTCACCCTTTCCATTGTATCACGGAAGACACCCAGCCATCTCTCTCAGATATATCTAAACATCCCCTTCATTTCCACCCCTGGAAAAGGGCCATAAAAGCCTCAGCCTGGATCCAAAGCCTCTCCCTTCCTTCAACTCTAGCGAATTCTCTCCGTGTCCTCCAAAATAATAAAGCCCCCTTTCCTTTTCTCCTTCTGCCTGTTTCCTTTTTCTTTCTGCCTGTTTCTCTGCTGTGTCGGGTGCCTGAAAAAAACCTCAAGAAGTTTAAGGATCAGTAACTTGAATTTACAGACTCAGAGGAAGGCAGAACTAACTTTGAGCACAGGGACCCCCTTGAGAAATGTGTGTGTCCATCTTTAGGGCGTGACTCTGGGCTCGCTCAGAGTGCTGGTGGCTTCACTACATCAGGCGAGGAGACAAGGAGCAGCAGACAGGAGAGGGAATAGGGAGCATCCAGGGTTCATCGTGACCGACCAGCCTCACAGACCATACAATTCCTCCTGGGTATCGGCCTGTGCATGTCCCATGATACCTCAGTCACCTCCTTCTGAGCAGAGGGAAGGAGAGTGATGAAATTAATCTTACCTTCTGTGGTTTAATTTTAAAACAAAAATTTAAATTAATTAATTTAAATTAATTTTTGAAATAATTTAGCTTACTTAGATAGAGTGTAGCAGCAGATTCTATCTGCAGCATGCTGGGTCGACCTCAGGGCTGCTGAGACAGGCAATTGAGACTGGGAGTGGTGGCGCACGCCTGTAATCCCAGCACTTGGAAGGCGGAACACGGGAGAATCACAATGAGTCCTATCCTTATAGTGAGACCCTGTAGATCCATAAGCCCAGTCCTAAACACATTAATAATAATGATAATGATAATAATAATAATAATAATAATAATAATAACAACAGCAACAACAATAATCTAAGAGTGATGGAGATACTTTGAAGCATTATAATGATAGGATAGTTTTCTGTGTTTTTTTTTCTTTATGTAATTTCTACTCCCATCATAAGAAATGGGGGATTAAATACTAAACTGAGATCCATTAAATGAGTTTCTAAAGGTTTGTTATGTGGTACAGTGTCACAGAACCCGCTGGCATGCACTACGTCCTCAGTTTGATTCTGAGTCAAAAAAAAAAAGGTGACTTATACACTTTTGAATTTTGGACACTTGTATCTGTTTATGTCGTTGTGTAAAATAATTTTATTCAATTATATCATCTTTCAAGACCTAGATATTCAAGAGCTTTATCTTCTTCCCAAAGGTTTTTTTTTTTTTTTTTTCATGACGGCGTCTATTAATTTCCAGTGAGTATGAAGAGCTGTCTCAGTTACTCTTCTCTCATTACTGTGACAAAGACCCAACACCAAAAAGAAGGAAGGAAAGATTTATTCAGCTCATAGTTACTGAAGGTTTCATTCCATAGTTGGCTGGATCCAAAGCTGAGTGGCACAGGGCGGAGAGCATCCAGTTCATGGAGCCGCAACAGCAGCAGACAGTAGACCAAAAAACAGCAACAGAGAGAGTGTCTGTGTCTCTGTTTCTCTTATATTACATTCAGGCTCTCCATCTTAGGTTGGGTGTAACATTCACACCCATAATCCCAACACTACTAAGACCCATAATCCCAGCCTTGGATCACTCATAATCCCAGTGGATCATGAGTTAATCTCAAACTCTAGAAGTCCCCACTCCATGACGGTATGAGGCTTTGGGGTGACAACTAGACACAAACCATTGCAATAATGAAATTTCCTCCACTTATCTTAGAGTTGAAGTCTTGTAACAGATTCTAGAGACCCAATCAGTCAGTCTTCCACCTTCCTTGAGAGCCTAGCCACTTCAATGTTTTGGGACAGAGGGTAAGAGGAGAGAAAAGCTTAATGAGGCCAAATTGCTCTTCTATTTATGTCCTTTGTGGTCTCTGTGACAAAACAATACTTGGATTTTGATGTCTCTGAGAAAAAAATTGGTAGCTCTTTATAAAGTTAAATACTTGGTTGTGACCTCCCTGAATACAGCATCTTATTCCTTAAACACACACACACAAACACACACACACTCAGCCTACTAGACAAAAGTCTTGAAGAACCTCTACTCCTGACTGTCAAATGTTGAAAATAACCACAATGTACAGTATAGGTGACTGGTCACATCCCCTGTCTATTTGGAAGCTAATCTAATTTGTCACTGGGGTTGTTCCCTGCATGCAAGTGGGCACTTCTCACGGCTGTGACCCATCACCTGTTTTCTGGCTTGAGGAAGGCTTTTTGAAAACCACGGACCATACATTCTCAGTAGGGGAGATAGCTCCTTTCTGGTTATTCTCTTCACCCATAGATTACTAAGTAGCAAGCACAGATCCTACAGTGACCTTTGCTAAAGCATAGAGCTAGTTTATGTTCATAAAAGACTTTGGACTGGATGTGTAGCTCTCATCTTGAGGAGCTTGTGTCATCATGAAAACATCAGTTTCCCCTTCAAATTTAGCATAACTTGCGAATGCTACAATTCCCTTTAAAGTCTCTAGTGCACTCACACAAATGCTAAAAAGCAAGAATTCTACAAAGATTTTCAGTCCAGGGAAATCTTGCTCCCATAACACATCTGGCAATGGCTAGACATTGGTGTGTGTGTGTGTGTGTGTGTGTGTGTGTGTGTGTGTGTGTGTGTGTCTGTGTGTATTGCTTGTTGTTTGCTGCTGATATTTTTCACTACTGAGGTGGAGGGAGTTACCAACATACATTAGGTAGACATAAGACATAGTAAGATGCATCAAATTATGGGTGTGCTGTGTGGTCTCTTAATCAAATAATTGCACTGCTCGAAATGTGAAAAGTTTGAAGACTGAGAAACTGTGAGTTACTGGAAATTTCTAACTTCAGACTTCAGTGGAGAAACCATCAGTTCTAAGAGGCTTTAAAAAATTACACTCAAATGCAGCAAGTGGCACTGAATGCCTGTGAAATAAACATGCCATGCATTCAAGCTGTGGTTATTTACAGTAACTATAAGCATTGTCTTCTCAACCTTCACACATCACGTCATTTCAATAAGCCTACACCATTTTTGTGAGAAGTAATTACAACTCGAAATGATAGCAAAACCATATTCTCAAAGGACATTGTTGCATGGTAAGCTAATGATGCAGACAGGATATCATTTAGTGTGTTTTAAAAGAATTATGAAGAACACTACCAATGACATTATGTTATGTCCTTTACTATACAGCACATTTTTCAGCACAAAAGAAATACTCTACCTTTAAATAACACAAGGAAAACCTACTGGTTTTCAAAATTAGTTTAAATATACTAAAAGGTTGTTTACATCATAATTTAGATAAATTCATTTTAAAAGATATATTAGTCATTTTTTAGCTCACCAATAAGTAATCTTTAGAAGAGAATGTATTTTCTCTGTATCCACCTATGCCTACACTCATGAGACACATTATTAGTAAACTTTAGGTCTTTTGTAAAGGTGTAGCTAAAAACGTGTATAGTGATAGAGTTAGCAAATACGATTTAAAATGTACATTTAGCCACTATTTGGCTTTACTGAGTCTACCAATAAGCAAGTTTTATACTAGGTGGCAAAGACATGATGGTGAATACAAACACAACTCCTTTGCTTATATGTGTGCAACACTATAGTGTTTAAATTAAGTGATTCATATTGTTTTAAAGAAACAATCTACCCAAATTACATTATGTAACATTACTGAGGATTTACAGTTGAGAAAATAAAATTTTAAAATATATATTTCATATTTAAGTGTGATTGTCTTATTTATCTCCTAGAAAAGAATTTCAGCAATGCAATATATATATATACATATATATACATAAAAAAAATATGATCTTTTAGTAACAAAATTTCATTAATTGCCTTATATATTTTAAAAATCATTACCTGACTCTTTAAGTAGGAATCAAGAGGTATTAAATAAATTCAATACAAGCAAACAAATGTCTACCTTAAGGTCACTACCACATTTGCTTCCCAGATTGGAACTGAGTGAAAGTTGTTATCATCTGTTTGCTATTTGTTGGTCAAACTTCAGCGAATCAGTGACTTCCACTAAGCGTCGTTCTCAGTCATTTCGGTCATGCTTAAAAAAAAAAAAAAGACTTTCATTAAATTGGAACTAATCAAGACCCTTGGTGGTATAAGTATCAGCCTGAATGATTGCTGGGCCATCTTTTAAAATCAGCAGGGAAGTTTAGCTGGAACCTTTCAAGGTTGGATACCATAGAAACATCACAGATTTTCAGTTTGGCAACATCACAGATTTTCAGTTTGGAAACTTAAAGATCTTTTTTTTTTTTTGAGACAGGGTCTCACTGTGCAGTTCAGGCTGGCTTTGAGCTCACTTTTATAGCCCAGGCTGGTCTCGAACTCACAATGATCCTCCTGCCTCAGCCTCCCAAGTGCTGGGATTACAGGCGTGAGCCACCACGCCCGGCCAACTTAAAGATCTTTTAAGAAAAATAAAAATGTTCTTCAGGAAATGAAAATATGCATAACAGACACAGAAGTATTGAAAAACTTCACCAAGTAAGTACTTCCAAAGCTGTTATATGTATTTGCACATGATGTTGGAGTGCCCTGGGATTCATTAATCACAATAGAAGTCCCTGGAGTCCTAAGGAGTACTTCACCACCCCTTCCACCTATTACTCGTAAATTGCAATACAAAGAGATGATTAAGTAAGGAAAATTACCATACAAAGCTGGAAGCCAAAGGACATAACAAAGAAATCATAGTCAATAAGCATTTGGGGACATAGCTTCTTCTTGCCCAGCTCATCAACTGGGCCCTTAAATTTCTCAAAAATATGGTTTGAAAGTCACTAAATATATGTGCTTATACATATGTATATAATCGTTAAGTTATGATGTCAAATATAAATACTTACTAAAGACATCTTTAAATTACTGACTTGAATTTCTGTGTGTATGTCCATGAAAACATCAGCAGAGTAGCACTGTCTACATTTTTCCTCCTATTCTGAGCAGTGCTTTACGTTCTCTGGTCCCGAGCTGCAGGGAACAACACTGCACTGGCTAACATTTGCCAGACTGTTGAAGCTGCCACTGCCTGGCTGGATGCAGCTCTGCCTCCAGGCTTAAGGATTTGTGAAAGTCTTGCTATCAGGAAGACCTCAGCTATGGGCACCTATGGAATGAGAAAATGACACCCAGTGGCTCTAGAATCTGCTTTGTAAATCCCCGTGACCTCACTGCAATGGGACTTAGGATAATGTGGAGACGTGCCCCTCACCTAAGCTCTCTGTGAGGTTGGTGGAACCTCCCAGGCGTCCTAGGCAGCTCCTCCTTCTTTGCCATCTCTGCTGCCTTGGCAACCCCCATCCCACGCTGACCTGGGTGCTCTTGACCAAGCCACCTGGTGACTGATCACCTCTGATACACTTCTTCCCAGAAAACTACAGCAAAGAAACTGACCACATCCCCAAAAATGTCTGCCTCTTGATGCTTTGCCATGTTCTTCTGAGTAGAGCAAGTTCACCATATTTGGCTATGTTTTTTTTTTAAGCAGTAAATTTACATGTACCTTGGAGAACTATTTTACACCCATAATAGATGGCAAACATTATTCAACAGGTCATCAAAGAGCTGCAGAACAAAAAATAATATCTTCTACAGTGGGTGTGCAAACAAAGTTTACAATGTCTGAAATTATTCCGTAAAAATGACATATAAACAATGATTCCAATGCAAGTCTCAGCACCTGTGAGGCAGAGGCAATAGAATCTCTAGTTTAAAGTAAATCTAAATTATGATGCCAGCCTTTGTCTCTGGAAAAAAAAAAAGAAAGAAAGAAAAAACAGAATATGAAGAAAAGTAACAAGGGATATATGAGAATTCCCCGAAATTGCCAAAGACAACATGAAAGTGGAGATGAACAAGCAATACTGAGAAGTCTCAGGAGTTTTGAAGAGGGGAGTTTAATGAGAATGCTCAGCTAGCGCGACTCTGTTATACTAGCCTCAAATCTCACTAATTCATTTTCTGCTCCCTCAGTTCTAGAATTTAGTTGTCTTCTTTAGAGAATATTTCATAGTGTCCCATTACTAAAACATTCAAAGTTATAAAATAACAACATGAAAGCCATAGTCCTTCATGAAACGTAATTTTCAAAGAAAGTAAAGATCCAGTTTCAATGCTAACACTCAATTACTGCATTTTCTAAGACAGTTACTTCATAATGCTTTATATGGTTTCAATGTGAAAAATCATTAAATATATTAATTTATGATATAGCATAACTCACTCAATTACGAGACTCTCTTAAGACATGATGGGGTTAAATGCTGCTAAATTACTAGAATTGTGTTCTTCCAAAAATGCCATCTGGAGTCTTGAAAGATTAGTAGCAGCCAGAAGCTGAGTTCTTAGACAATAATTCTCTTGGGTCTCTACTCTGGTTAGTCCATCAAAAACTATTTTAACTAATAAAAACATAATGAGGGTTGGATAGGTAACCTTCCTTTCCTTATATTTTTAGAAAACACCTTAGTTTTAAAGTTCAGTTCATCAACTTCTCCATCAATGTTCTTATTCAGTTTGAATAGAGTTTATATAGATATACTGAATTAATATATTTAACATTATTAATTCAATAAAATTATTCATTTCTTAGAGGTCCTAAAGCTAGAAGGTCTAAGACCACGTTTTTACTTAGTGTTCTAAGTCCAGCATCTAAGACAATGCCTAGAATTTATGAATAATTCTATAAATATTATTAAATATATGACCCAAATGAATGGGTAAATTCACTTCTATATTACCAAGAATGAATCTTTGATATGTGTGCATCATATACATTTTCTTTCAGTAAACTCATTTCAAATGTAAACTCTGGACTAGAATATAATCAAACAAAAGGAAAACTTGCCCACTGAGTACAAATAAACCTCAAATTGAGCTGCAAAGATATCATCGGGCAATGTCACAAGTGACATGAATTTTATCTCTAACAGACTAGAAAGGTAATGATACTAGTCTAATTATCTAACACTATCATCTTCTATACCAAAGCAAAATCCAAAACAAAGTGCATCTAAACTATTGTAAATTGACACTTTTCTTTAAGTACACAGAAATTTTCAATGGAAAAATTTCCCTGAAGAATTATTGACAAGCCACTCTATATGGCAAGTAAAAAAGTAAAAGTTCAATCAACTGTGCCACCTGGGAAATGTTAAGAGAAATGAATCCTCACTTTGGCTTGTAAGATGCCTCTTGACTTTGTAAGGTCAAGACAGAAACATCATTGAGGGGGAAAATTCACAGTTAATAGGAAACCATAAAAGAACACTTTAAGAAGCAGAGTTTAGTGACTGGTCCTTAAGATTAGACATTGTGATAATTATGTTTGTAGCATTTCCAAAACTTAGTAAGCTATTACAGGTCTATTTAAAATAACTCATCTTAACAGAGTTATTTTATGTTGTATATGGTCATTGGCCAAAACATTTACTGTACTATTGAATAAAAGATAAACAATGAATTGCTTAAGAGGTGTTGGACACACTTTGCTCATAAGAGCAAAATACAATTAGCTTCACTGAAATTAAAGTGAACATCTATCAGCACGATCATTTTGTCCCCTTGCCATTTCCCCCCAAAAAAGGCTGGAAATAGCTTTGAACCACCAATTTGTTTCCTCTAAGGATCTCATCAGCTTTGCTACGTGTACTTTTTAAAATGTGGGCTGCTAACTAGTGTGAACTATAACTAACTTCTCAGTAAGAGATTATGGATTGTCATGAAATCCAGGGGTACAAAGAGCTGTGTAACTTGTATTCAGTAATTTCATTGTTAAGTGCTAATCTTGTTTTAAAACTCTGCCCTAATACCTTTTCTGTTACTGTGACCAAACACCATAACTGAAGAGAGATGTTTGCTTTGGTTTGTCCATGGTCAGCCAGCTGCAGCCCAGAAACAGTATGGCAGAGGGTCATGGTGGGCAGAGTTAGAACTCTCATGGCAGACAGGATGCAGAGATTGGTGGGCTGAGCCAGCCAGTCTCTTCTAGAGTACACCTCCAGTGTCCTGTGTCTTCTGAACAGACGGCATTTCCTGAGAGCACATTCAGCTCTCAACACCTCACTAGAGGAATCCACTGATGTGTACAATGTCCCATGAGCCAATCGCCTTCCAAAGCTCAAACCCTAAACGTGTAAGTACACTGGGGGCCATTTTGGATCTAAACCAGAGCAATCTTTTGCTTTCCAAAAGACTCATCTTTATCTCTTTTTGTTAAATTCATTTTGATGATCTCTGAAAGTCATCAAAATTCTAACAAGTTTCAGCATTGCTGAAAGGTACATGGCCATGTCCAAAGTCACTTCTGAGATTCACAGTGAACTCTTAACTGTGAACTCCTACAAGAATAAAACAAATAAAGATAAAAATCATTGTAAAGCAGTAGCATATGGCAAGTATTCTCATTTCTGAAAGGCTTCATAGGAGGATAAACAAAAAGGAGTGGATCCAAAGCAAAACCAAAAGTCAGCAGAGTTTATACCTGACATTAAATCTTACAGTTTCATATTTTGGAGCCAGGGGGCTGTATTTTAGGAGATATAAAATTCAAAGGTCTTAGCTGGCCCCATCCCAGTGACATTGCTGGTTGCAGCCCACGAGGCATCTTCCTTGGGTTGACTCTGTGCACTACCTGTGGATTTCCACAGTAGATATTCTACTTTCCTGGCACTGCCAACTTACTACTCTTACTACTCTGGGATCCGCTATGCACAACTGGCTTCTCTTTCATGGCTTCCCATACTCAATGTGCCTCTCATGACCACACTTTCTGGCTTCCGAGACTCTCTCTGCAATCTGTATAGAATCCTTCATGACCCGGTAATGCCAAGGTCTGTTGGCAGCTTTACCTGCCTGCCGCCTTGGGACATGACTGCAGTGACCTCCAGAGTGCCTGCATGGTTGAGCACTTAAATCACAGAGAACCAACTGCATGGGTAGCCCTCCTAGAGCAGTGGCATAAGGGCTGTCCTTCCAAATAAAAAGCTTACAGTTTCAAATATATTAGCCTGCAAAGTTTAGGCTTATGCAGATTCCTGAGATATCTCTTTTCTATTGTCCTGTTACATAGTACTTGGTTTCTTTATAGTGCTGAACTTTCAGCGACTACATTGTCCTTTGCACCAACTTGGCAGGTGTTTCTGTTCTGATGAAATTATACATTTTAACATTTGCTTTTGCCTGCTGACTTTTACTGTAGATCTGACTAAAGCTAGCAAGCAATACCCAGCCTATAGTATTGGCTACTAAATTTGAATATTGGGCTGCTTTGATGTTAATGTCAGTCTCCTGGAAAATCTGAAGACATGGGGAAAATGTAGATAAATTATTTGACAGAATGGAACACATGTGGCCTCTAGTTCACTTTCAAATAAAGCCCTTACCTCCAATCTAAACTTCCCAAGCCTAGCCTTTGCAGGCCACGTTCCTATCAGAATTGTCATTTTGCTCAGCTCCGACCAGGATTTTTTATCAGGTTTTGCTTGAATTAGGCTTCTCCCACCCACTTCTGCAAACTTTTCCTTTGGCAACCAAGTTACAGAGTCTTCTGAAACACATGTTAGTCAGTTTACATCACAGTAGTGAACCCATTTTCCAGGTACCAATTTCTACCTTAATCACTCCTTGACTGGACAAAATTCTTCCAAATATCCACACTGATGAATACAAGACCCCTATAATTTCAGTCACATCCTAATGGCCTTAGGTCTAGATACATAGGCCTTTGGCAAGGTGTTCTAGATCAAAGTAACACCTTCCATAATGTGTAGACCTTCTAAGTTCTTACATTTATTTATTTATTTATTTATTTATTTTATTTAATTTTTTTTTTTTGTCTTTTTGAGACAGGGTCTCACTATGCAGTTCAGGCTGGCCTTGAGCTCACTTTTGTAACCCAGGCTGGTCTCGAACTCACACCGATCCTCCTGCCTCAGCCTCCCAAGTGCTGGGATTACAGGCGTGCACCACCACGCCCGGCAAGTTCTTACATTTAAAACCACAAGGTTTATACAAGTAAAGGCTGTCTCTGCTAGCCAGAAGACTATCTTTTTCTCTTAATCGAACACACAGAAATTTAGATCTCCACTACCATAGTGCTTATTCTATTCATGGACTTATTTTAACACTTACACTGGATCATTAATTTCTTCTGGGAAGTTACATTGTTCTATTATTTTACGTAAGTGGGACATTCTTCTGATAATAGCATCAACAAATATAAAATAAAATTAACTATTGCATGAAACACCTGTTTATGACACATAGAAGATAGTCTGACATTTTCTGAATTGCATTTGTTAAATCCAAACAAGGCCAAATGTGTATTCACTTGTACATATCATTGTACATGGAAAATTCCTTGTTAATAAACATTTTAAATCACTGTGGTGATATATATCTCCAATATGTGGGAAAAATATGTGGCAAAGATTATTAAACACTATTCCAGGGTATACACTTCATTGATATTATTACCAGGATTAAGCTGCTCCATTTTACAATTCTATTTTGATAACAAAATAATCTAAATCAATTCACTTATCATATAAAGGTGATTCTCGTACTTAAATAAATTCATAGATCCTGATTCTGAGGAAAAGATTTAAAGAAAATTAAAATACAACTTTGAAAATGGGGTTTCAAATGTCAGTATTTCCTTTTGATGAAGGTACACAAATGCAAAGAAACCAATTTTCTACTTACTTGCCGAAAAACTAGTAAATTAAAATTTGCTCCTTGCTGGAGGAGCAAACAGCATGTCAATGAGACCTCTGCATGCCAGATGACCAAATAACGTCAGCAGGTGCAATTAAGACCGTTGAAATTTCAAGAGAATCTTGTGTATCTTAAAGTAAGCAAATCAATGAGTGGTCCTTATTCGGTGAGTTCGAATTGTTTCTAACTGAGTTGAAATGATTCATGATGTCAGATTGCTTAACTGTATGTTTTAAAGCATTTTAGTTATCTAGTTAAAATTAAGTTACAAATCTATATAAAATTTTCATAGTATCTTTATAACTGAAAATTCAGTATGACGATATTTATGATTGAACTTTCAAGAGCACTCAAGTTTATATTGAAGTTTAGCTTAGATCAGAAGACCTAAAAAGAGAAGCTATGTATACCATGATAATACAGCCACAAATACTCCTGTACTCTAAGACTGCAATCCAAAATTAGCATTATGCCTTTAGTAGTCTATAAATGGCTTATTTTTCTGAAGAACAAATCTTACAATAATCTCTTCATATCTAGGTCTATATTGTCTCATATTGGACATTTGAAAGCCAGAATAAATTAATTTGGGAACATTTCTGGCTTTTACCAACTTTTATTTTTAAAATTATATTTACTAGTCATACTTTCTTAGGCATGTAAATAAAAAAGAATATTTATTGAAATATAATTTTAAATGTGAAAAGTTTCAGTGGGTTAAAACATTCAGATACGTTTTTCAAAAATGTTCCTCTTGAAATTAATAACTGATTTCTTTAGCATAGGTAACAGCCCATCATAACTTACTCTGGATTTTCTAGAAAGCAATAGAAATGGAAGTTTGAAGAAAAAAAATCTTCTAATTTGATTCCAATAATACTGTAAGGAAACAAGTGCAAACAAATCTGTCACTATGAATGCTATTCAAAGGAAATTTGTATTAACCTCTTCAAAGTTTCACGATGTTGTTATTAGCAACATCAATAAAATAAACGACAAGCAGAAAGATATAAGAATATACATTAAAGGGCTGGTCAAATAGCTCAGCAGATTAAAGAAGCTGCAAGCAGCAACAGGAATTGGGTTTTTGATACTCAGGCTGCCGTTCTGGCCCTGCTTCCCAGGGCACACGGAGAAGGCAATTGAGACTGGGCATGGTGGCACATGCCTGTAATCTCAGCTCTTGGGAGGCTGTAAACAATGGGATCACTGAGTCTGATCTAATATTGAGACCCTAAACACCCTTTAGACCTTTCCCTAAAATGCAAAACAAAAAATATACATTAAAGTTAATAATAAAAATATGTGTTAAAGAAGAAAATGTTTGTGTCTAAAGTGTAAACTTTTGATCAAATATAGAATTCAGATAAATCTTAAGTAATTATTTGAATTATTAGCACTTATCATATAATACCTCTGGTAGATGTTATACACTGCCACTTTCTATATGTGTTTTGGAAAATTTATATTATGAAATATTTTAATCACATACAAAAGGAGAGAGAAGCACACAATAACAAATGCTCATTTATTAATAGATTACACTAAGCAATGCATAATAGTTTGTCATATTTGTCAATCCTTTTCTTCCGGCAATATTTTAAATATTTTACAGATAATGTTACATTTCCACCGCACATATTTCCTTATGTTACTGAAACAAGAATACTGGGCTATCATATCCTCACATCTAGTTTTCAGTATCAAAAAGTTAAAACAGTAATTTTTAAATAGTATAGATATCCTATTTTAATTGAAATTATTCCAATTTTAATAAGCTTTTCACTTGGTTAGTTCTAGGTGGGATCCAATCAAGGGCTATGAGTTCAATTTATCATTGTTTTTCTTTGTCATTTTTAATTTGCAGCCACTGCCTCTTTTCTCCTCCCGCTCATTGTAATGCCTGTGTAAGTTAATTACAGAGTGAGCTATCTGCCGGATTTGTTGGTTTGTTTACTTATATTGCCAGTTGCAGGTTCTTCTATTCATAGTTTTACATTTAAATATAGAAATGTAGGACTGAACAGATTCACATTAAACATCCACAGGAAATCTATTTCATAGATGATAGTGAAAGACACAATGTTATAATTTAGGGAAGGAGGGATGGTGATTTGGGTGCTGTGAAGAAGGCTCTAAGATGCATAAGATACTCTTGTTCCTCCACAGATGTTAGTATTATCTGACTGATTTTTCTAATATATATATATATATATATATATATATATATATATACACATAATTTAAAATAGGTATACAGCTACTTTCTCTTAGGTCAGTGAGGAGAAAGTTCTGTACTAATATTGTTGAGATAAGATATCATGTCTGTATCTTGTCCTTTGAATAACTACTATAAAGACAACAATATGCAGTGTATTAATTATTGTAACTGTCCTACTAACCTGTTTTGAAACTGTTTCATTGCTATTTTATCTTTTTCCCATTAAAATGAATTTTAAAAAGATATTTTAATACTTATCATTGCAAAAAAGAAAATAGTGCATAGTGGAACACTACTGTAACACTATACCACGATGTGCATAAAGCACATTCTGGTTATCCCAGAATAGTTTCTGAGAATAATGATAATAAAATTTTGACAGCCACAATTCTCCTTTAAAAACTAATGGGAGGACTTTTGGGTTAGCTCAGTGGTCTAAGCACCTGCTCAGGCAATCCTAGTCATGCACAAGAGATGTCAGTTCAATACACAAACCCACATTTAAGGTAACCTGAGACAGCCACATTAAAAAAGAAAAAAAAAAAGAAAGCTTTTCTCAATTTTGGGCCTGAGAGATAGCCCAGTAGAATAAGTGCTTGGCTGGCAAGAGCAAAGTCCTGAGTTCAGAGCAGATAATGCAGGGATGCTGTGGTGACATGAAAATAGTCCATAACCCATTAACTTTTCATAGAATATATTTCATAGATACCCATGTCTTTTGTCTAAATTTACTAAAATTTACTAAATCATTTTTTATTAACAGAAACAAAATGTTACTTATCTTCCAATATTTAGTAGTAATATACAAACGCAAAACAAGTATAGTACACTACATAAACTTGTTAATCATGTATCAAAATTTGAATACTTTATATTTGCATTGCACAAGTCAGAGTGAATTGAAAATACCTTTTCATGTTACATTTCCAATTGAACAATACCTAACACAAGTATTCCAAGTCCATTGGTATATGTAGCTTCATTACATCATTTGTAGTAATTTCACAACACTGTGAGTCTAGTTCCTTGTTCAACTATTCTTTTTTTTTTTTTTTTTTTTTTTTTTTTTTTTTTTTTTTTTTTTTTTTTTTTTTTTTTTTTTTTTTTTTTTTTTTTTTTTTTTTTTTTTTTTTTTTTTTTTTTTTTTTTTTTTTTTTTTTTTTTTTTCCAGAACTGGTGATTGAACTCAGGCCCTTGTGCTTGCCAGGGAAGGGATTATTCTACTGAGCTATCTCCCCAGACCCTTCAACTATTCTTAAATTGTCCCTACATAGTCCTTCTGAGAGTTTTACAATTTATCTTCTTATAAATACATTCTTAATATTCAAAAAACATGTCATTTCTTAACAGTTTATAGACACTTCCAAGCAAAAATTTTGAGACAAGAATGTTTTCTTCCTCTTCCATCTTCCAAAAAACCTCTTATCTCAGCTACAAAGCTTTATTTTATTATTATTTCCTAAACTGATGATTTGAAAATATTTCCATATATTTGTGGACATTCTATTTTATGTATTCATGATTGGCCAATAAATATTCTTTGCCTCTTGGTTTTTTTTTTTTTTTTCTCTTCATATTTTTTTCTAATCAAGAGAGAAAATCTCTACATATTACATTTCTACAATTAGTTTCATCAAATAATTTTACTTAATCGTATAAAATCTATTGGAGGATTTTTTTTCCCCTAAGATAAAAAGACCACGTCCCCAAATATAAAATCATTAAAGTGATGGTGGGAGATGTATTACACTATGAAAGCCTTGGGCTTGATTCTTGGTATCAAAAGAAAAAAATAATAACCTAAACAAAGAAGTAGAAAGTGAAATTAGTGTTCTCTGTCTCCGACAATAAGACCTCGCTGTAAAACAGTCAGCCCTGAGAAACAGAAGTCAAAAGCAATGGTCCAGATCTCCCCGCCACAGTGCCCTTATTCAGTAGGAGCCACGCAAGAGAACAGCAGGCTATGATCTTCTGCATCACTGGCAATCACCCTGATAATGACCAGCACTCATTTTCTGATTAGGTCGTATTTGGGGCGGGAACAGGTGCTGTGTGCATAAGCCCTTCTCCTGAGAGTGTTCCCCATCCCATGCCCCCAAGCCCTGGTACCTTCACCTGCAGTAGTGATAAGAACACTATTCCTGAGGTTATTACCTCCTGCACTTCATTTGCTCAATGATATCATGGAGGAAGGGTTTCTAAGATCCAGATATTACTCATTACCATCAATGTGGAGCACTGTAAAGACAGGGTTTGGCATGAGTATGTTGGATCGCTGACGGCCCCTAAGATGCTCGGGCTGGTCCCCTCCAGCTCATATCTGTGCTTGTGTGTCGCTTCCTCCCTTCCCCTCTTCTCTAGGTGGCATGTCTTCCTCAAACTGGACGTGTTGTAGGTACACTTGATGTCTGTCTGCCCACTGAACTTCCACCCACTTTTCTTTTTCCAATAAATTCCAAGTCTGAAGTTCAGGGTATGATATTTTTCTACTCACTGTAATTCCTTCTTGTATTCATCTACAAATTCCTGGTTCATATTTTTTGTTCCACCTTGCATGTGCTTTCTTACTCTCTTGAATAATTCTGTCATAAATCTTGGTGAGTTCACAGTAATTGTACAGATAACCTCCGATGTGCTTCAAACCAGGATGTTGAATATTGCTTACTCAGCATGGTATTATAAGCTTTCTTGGAAACTCTAACTCCTCAGTAATGCCAGTTTTATCCATTTTCTCTGCATCTCCTCGCTTTCACCCAACAGTGTCATTCTCTTCTACTTTGATCTAATGTTTCTGGAGCCTTGTGCTTATTTGGTTTGTTAATGTCTCATCCTCTAAGTAACCCTGTCACACTCTCTCTTCTTCTCCAGCATCGTGTCTCTGTCCACCCTCACTTCTGCATAACACTCCATTAGTATTTCACTAAAAAATAAAAAGAGTTCTAAAGAAAACACCCCACAGACTCCCAAAATTATTTGTTCCTTACAAATGGTGTCTGTTTGCATTTGAAACTCATTCTGTACCTTCTCAAAGCCTCTGCTGAAAAGTGATCTTTCTGTGAACCTTTTTAAATAACATTTTAAAAGAAAGATGGGATCAGCCAAATAGCTCAGTTGACCACAGCACCCATTTGGACAGGTGCAGGGACCAGGGTTTGATCCCTGATGTGCCATGCTGGCCCTATCCCCTGGACATGCTCAGAAACTAACTGAGATTGGACGTAGTGGCGCATACCTATAATCCCAACTCTTGGGAGATTGAACACAGGCAGACACTATGAGTCTGATGTACATCGTGAGACCCTGGAGATTTTAAACTTTTATATCTATATCTATATCTATATCTATATCTACATCTATATATAGATATATAGATATATATATTCAATTCCTAAAACAGTATGCCATACCAATTCCTACTCACACTGTTAAATTTTCTCTGTCTGGAGTAGTTTCTGGCTTGTATGTACATTTACTTACTTTCATCCATGAAAATATGCATCTATTTGTATACCCATTTTTAGACCCTGAGTAAGCTCAAATATATGGTGAGTAAACCTATGAATATAAAGAAAAACTAGCTAGGATCATATAAATTCATGCCTTAAGGAGAAACAAAGTTTTAATTTATGTGGAAAACTCATAAACCACACTCATAGGTTTTTTTCAAAATATTAGATTAATTAGGAGTGGATTCTGGATGGCAATGACATGTGGGGAGAAGGAAGAAATAAAAAGCAGTCAGAAAGTTTTGCAGCAGTTTGTCAGTAGAGGTAAGTAAGTAGTTTATTCATATACCATTAGATATGATTTAACTTTCGTTTCTCAGATTTTGATAATTTTACTAACACATAGATCCTAATGGATTTTTTTAAGAACTGTGTTTTACTTTTTGGGAAAAACACTCAGGAAAAATATTTCTTGAAATTTTCTGTGGAAAATACCTCCCTAAATCCCATATGGTTCAGAGGTTTCACAGCATTTGATAAAAGGATCTATAGATTAATTTCCTTAATAGATTTGCCAATGCAGCACAAAATCTCTGATTCAGACCAGCTGGTGCCGGCTCAGACTGGCTTGGACCGACCCTTTCTCCTCTTTTACCTTCATGGCCTCCATTTTAATTGGGTTTTCAACCCTGACAACAGACATCTGGTTCACAGTCTGGGCATTAATCTGAGGGTTGAACTCTTTAAACTGATAAAATCTAAAACTCATCAAAGGGCATCATTTAGATGAACCAACAGAAAAGCTTTCATTAAGTAAGGGCTACAGGGCTTGCATTTAAAGACAACAGATCTGTCTGTTTTCTCTATCATTATTGTTCTTGTGCACAAAAATTCAAATTCAAGTTATGTTGTATTGAAAACTCAATAGATATTTATTGTGATTTTCTATTGAATTACTTTTTAATTGAATTCTATGGCTTAATATTAGTGAGGCAAAATCTTTGCTCACATGAACATTCTAATAAATGTGACTAAAGCTAAAATGAAAACTAGATGTTTGTTTTATCCTAAATACTTAACAATTGTAATATTTGGAAGCTCATGTTGGTTTCTATATAATTACACTGATTATCATCAAAATTTTTTGAAAAGACAGTAGACACAAAGAAATAAATGATACTGGCCATTGGTTTCCTGTCATGACTTGTGTCTTAATAATATATATATATATATATAGATAGGTAGATAGATAGATATGCATAGACATATATGCATATATACATATGTGACATATTGTTATGGTTTATGTCTAGTTGTCCCCCCAAAGCCTGCTGCAGTCATGGGAAAAGGACTTGTATAGATTGAGACTTGACTCATGAATCACTGGGATTATGTGATTTAGTACTGATCCAGAGTTAGAGACATGATCCCTGATCCCTGGAATTATGTGTTTTAAGTACTTCTGGGATTATGGGTGTAGCCTAAGGCAGATAGGCTGAGGCAGAGAGCCTGATGTAATTTAAAAAGAGAGACAGACTTGCGCTGTTGCTCTTTGCTGCCCTGGTTGGTCGGCCGCCTCTGCCGCGATTGTTGCTGTTCTGCCACCATGAACTGGATGCTCTCTGCCCTGTTCCACTCAGCCTTGGGCCAACTGAATATGGACTGAAATCTCTAGTAACTGTGAGCTAATAAACCTTTTCTTCCTTCATTTTGAGTGCCAGATATTTGTCCTAGCAATGAGTAAAAAGTGCCTAAGACACATATATATGTGTGCTAACTATACTTAAATAAGAGCTTCTCTAACACTGTAGCTAACTGTTGCCAATTGTACCTGCCCTTTTTCACTATTGGAGTGCTAGTCTTTGTTGGGAAAATATCATAACACATTGCTATCTTCTCATTTTTCTGCCTGGTTCCTTACTTGAAAAATATTTGACATAAGAAAGATTGAAATTAAAATTTGATCTTGTGACTATGCCATTTTTTGTTTAAAATTCCCTTTGTGTCTTTGGTAAGTATCTAGGCATCACGCATTGCTGCCCCGCTAGAAGCACACATGAATATTTCAAAGTAGACCATACCATTTTACACTAACATATGCACTGTGCGTTGTTAGTGTTAATGCTCACCTTAGTTTAATTCTCATCATCTTTAAAACAAAGACCAAAGGTCTCCTCTTCCAGAAACCTTTTTCTGACATTATATTGAACACAATGTGTTCTACTGTGCTTTGCTGAATTCCTGGAGAGATCTCCTACAAACATTGCTTTAAAAAAGAAATTGACTACTTTGACTTCCTCTTAAGCTAGCTGTTAATGTATTTCTGAACCATACCATGTTAATATACAGTAACCATTGAATATGTTGAATAACCATCAGTACCTCATTTGTTTGTTAATGAAATAAATGGAAATTAGTGATATAATTTATTTAGTTAGTTAATTTTTATGGGACTTGGGTTCAAATTCACAACCCTGCACTTGCCAGGCAAGCACTTGTACCACAGAGCTATCTCCCCGTCCCCCATTGATATAAATTAATAAAATTCAACAACACTATAATACTATCAAAATGGTGCTTGTTCCACTGAAAACACTCAGTAACTGTTGGTTCATTTAGTAGTCCATTGATTCAGTAAGGAAGGTCTTTTGTATGAAATACGCTTATAAGTGCTAAGAATAGAATAAGAACTAGACCAGACAATAGCCCACAATTTAATAGGGAATACAGAGAACAAACAAAATAACTAAGAACAACAGTGTGCTGTACACTGGCAAATGCAACAGGGATGGGCAAGTCTGTGGATTCATCCGGGAGATCCTACAAGCAGGGGCCACATTGAAAAGTTAGATCAGAGGAGAAAACGCTTGGACAGAGCTGAAGGAGACAAGGGAAGCGCTTCAGATACTCAGGGAAGCATGATCCAGGGACAGTGAGAAGCACACGCTAGAGACCTGGTGACAGAGACAGGGCCCTGGATACAAAGACAAGATAATGTGGCTACTGTGGAGGGGACCAAACACGGGGTGTGGGTAGCAGAGAGAGCCGAAGGGAAGAACAAGTGGGCAGGGGTCCAAGCCCTAAGACCCTCTGTACCACTGTAACAATTCTGGTTTCTACTTTATGCTGTAGTTTTTAAAAAATTTTATGACTTTTAATGAGAAATAACAATGTGACTGTTTCAAAACATTTAGTAGCACATTCCCAATAACTGATGCAATACATATTGTCCTCATAGTAGTCACTCAGAGCACAGGTTGCGGACATGATAATTTTTCTAACCATTATTGGTACAAAAATTTCTTCTCATTCAACTCAGAGAAACTAGTTGCATACATAACTCAATATTCCATAATCGTAGTGGGTTATTGGCAGAACTGGCAATGTTGGAAGCTGTTGATTTAAGCCTTTTACAGCTCAACATATTAATCTGGCTTTACTTTTAATGCCTCATGGTTATACTTAATGCTATAGTTTGAACCTGAAATTCTCTCCCCCTAAAGGCCAAGAGTTGAAGAGTTAGTTCTCAGCTTCACACTATGAGGAAGTGGTGAAAACTTCAATAGACAAGTCCTAGGAGAGGATCAAATTCAGTGAGCCACTGTCCCTGGATCATGCTTCCCTGAGTATCTGAAGCACATTCTTTGCCTCCTTCAGGGTCCTAAGAGTCCTTCGCCTCTGGTTCTGTGGAGGTCAAATTGACTGATGCTGCTTCCCTACCCCTGCCTCTGCCCCGCTCAGTAAGCTACTCACCCCCCACTGCTCCTGGCCATAGTCTGAAAGCCAGGGAGCCAACAGACAATGCTCTCCAAGCCTGTGAATAAAAACAAAACTTTTCACTTTTTAAGTATTTGTCTCAGATATTTCATCACAGTAACTGAAAGCTGAGCAAGACTTTAAATGAAAAGGAAAAGAAATAATGCAAATAATCAGCAGTACTGTTATTTTAAATCAATCTTATTGTATGTATAGAATTAGAAATGTTATCACTACCAGCGGGATGGCTCAGTGGTCTAAAGCGCCTGCTTAGGAAAACTACCAGCACATGAGTCAATAATATTTTTTATTGCTTGCTGAATAACTTCCCTGTTTTCTCTTTTAAAATATATTTGATTTTGTTCTTTATAATTTGGAGATGAGGAAAGGGGGAAATAGATCTTTCTGGAATGAAAAGGGAACTATCAATGAATGGCAGCAGGAGAGAGAGGAATAAAACTAGAATTCTGATAGATTATGCACAAATTTCACACATGGAGAATGTTAGCAGTATGGACTGCAGACATGTCCTTGCAAAAACCTCATTGCATATCACAACTGTTATGAGACAAAATGTTGGTGATTCCCCTTCTAAATGTTTCTGTTACCACTCCAAAGAATTATAACAAAATCTTTTTCTTTTCCTTTTAATCTATCTACTTTTCCCGCTTGTCTTGCCTGTAATTAATTTTCTATTGCTATGACTATTACATGTGATAATATAAGCATATAGTGAAAAAGGAATATTTCTCATGGGGAATATATAAGATTAAACTATTACCGTCTATCTTAATAAGAAAATTCAATTTCCTTATTAAAATATTTTTCCATTTTTCGTATTAAAATATAATTATATTTTAACTTAACCTTATTTAATTTGATGGCTAAAATGTAGTAGAAACAGTTTCTGATTTAAAGACATGAAATAGAATTCAGTGTCTTCAATGGAACTTGTGTTAGCCTCACTTGTATCTCATGGGAGAGAGGAAAGATGACTGATACAACTTGATAAAATACATAGTTTTCTCTTTTTCAAGTAATTAAAACATAAAATAACTATGAACCATATTTAGTCAGAGAAAGTGCTAGCTATAAACCATGGAAGCTAACAGACAAGCCACAGTCTTCAGACATCTTCAACAGGAATCGGACGAGGTAATGACCTTTCACGCATTTATTCCTGTGGTTAATACTGAGTTCCCAAACTTGCCAAGGTCCAACTCTTCTACATTCTGAAAATATTTTCATTAAGAGAGAGATGTATCTGTCTTCTCGAAGCCAATATTTTATTGTGCAGATTGGCAGCAAACAAATAAATGTCCAACAAGGCTTGAAAATGTAGATTTTAAGAAAGGAAAAGAAAAGAAATGAGACAACATAAAGAAATACAGTGGTATGGGGTGAGCAGGAGAGTTGACTCTTGTAAAAAGACCGAGAGCCCTTGACAGGACATTTGAGATGAATGGGTGGAGTGAGGGAATGAGATCTGTGGATGGTCTGTGAAAGAGGCTTCCTGTCAGAGAAAGAAGTAAAAATTCTCTATGGAAACTCAGTCTGCACTGCAGAGTAAAAGTATACAGCTGGATGTCAGTGAGCTGGGGGACATGGGGATTCTATAGGAGGTGGCAATGGGATGGATGAGGCTTTGCTGATTGTGATGTGGCATTGGCTGTTATGTTGACAGATGGGAAGTCACAAGGGGACTTGAGGAGATGAGGGACACAAGTCAAGACTTTGAAAGTATCTCCCTGGCTTTCTCACTATGGCCTGACTCTCAAGGGGCACCACTGAAGGGGCCCAAGATGTTGATGTCTGTCTTTCTATTTCATGTGCAAAAAGACCTAATAAAGCAAACTTCGGGGCCCGGCGGGATGGCTCAGTGGTCTAAAGCGCCTGCTTGGGAAAGCTTGGGCGGCTTCAGGGACCGTGGTTCGATCCCCGGCACCACATGCTATGCCAGCCCTGCCCTTGGTGGGGGCTGAGCCGGCCATAAAAATGAGTGAATAAACAAACAAAGGTTCTGAAACAAGAAAAAAAAAAAAAAAAAAAGCAAACTTCAATGGCAAAATATTTATGCAGAACTAAGATTTCAGAGATTTGAGTCCATGGTCAAACAGCTCTACAGGTGTAAGTCTGCCATGGTGCAGAAACACGGAAGCTAAAGGGTATGACTGACAGGGGAATCTGCCAACCTGCTCTCAGCCTGGAGACTGGAGGAAAGAAAAGGGGGGCCGAAAGGAAGGCCCTGAGATCAGATTTGACACCCAGGGTCATGACCCCATTGTCCACTCCCTTCAGCTAGGCCCCGCCTCCACTTTGCATCAGCGCCAGACAACACTGACAAACCTTCATCTCATCTGTGACTTGGTCCCCTAATGATTTCGTGGCCTTCATGACACAGTCGCTTCTCTAAAGCTCACCAGTGAGCAAGTGTTTGGTACATGACTCTGAGCTCCATTTCAAATTCAAACCACAAGTTCTATATCCAAGTTCATGCTTACTGCTTCATTTCTATGCCATATGATATTTTCTGTCAAATAAACATTAACATTTAACCTAACTTAAAATTATTGCTCCAGATTCTATCAGAAATTATAGATAAGGAGAGCATTTTACCAGATAAGTTTCTATGAAACAAAATGCATAAAAGGATTGATGAAAAGGTTAAGGGACTGCAGTTAAGAATACATGTTCCAGAAAGAGGAATGAGTCAGTTTTTCAAATGATGCTTAAACTGAAAGCATCTAATATATCTTATACATACTCAGATTCATTGATGGGATGATAATTCTACTCACTTTACAAAGCAATATGATTCATAAAGTAGTAGTTACTCCTTACAATATTAAGAAAATATTGAACACATGCTAATTTTTGTGGCTTCAGAACCTAACATCCATTATCTTCTTTTACATAGATCATGCTTTACTATGGGACTGTAGCTATAAGACAGCATGACTATGGGGTCTGGGAGATAGCTCTGTAGTCTAAGTCACTGCCTGTCAAGCACAAGGACCTGGGTTTGATCCCCAGTACCACATGCCATACCAGCACTGCACAGAGCCAGCCACCAAAACTGGGCATCATAGAGCACACCAGTAATCCTAGCATGGGGGAGGATGAGACAGGAGAATCACTGAGTACAAGCTGCAAAATGAGACTCTGTACCAAGAGAAAAAGAAAAAAAAAAAAAAAGATAAAAACAAGACAGTATGGCTAACTTTAATTAATTCAACCAAGAATGTTGATACAACTAAAACATTACTCCCAAGGTTTTAAAAATTAAAAAAACATAAGCTCAGCTCCCTCTGTTACAGGGTAATAATATCATTAAGCTTCTCTTCTGGATGTTTAATAACTAAAGTTTGCAGACCAAAATTAGAGAAATAGAGGGGCTACAAGGACAGCCAGTATTTTGGCCCTAGGCCTTCAAGGTCGGTGAGGTCTCAGGATATAAGGGAACTTCCTGTGCTGTAACATACTATAACTCAATGGTGTCCCAAATTTTCTGATCAAGGAGATTATGGTGTCACAGAGGAAAGTGATCAGTGATGCATAGTATGCCTAAGGAGAGGTACTTAGAGAGAAAAAAAAAAGTCCCCTCACGCTTTCATGGAGAGCAAACTGGTCAAGCAATGGCCGTGACTCATCCAGATGGGTGACACTGACAGCAGATCTACAGGGTGCATTACATGGTTTTAGGGTAAATCTTAAGGGGATTTGACTGACATTGTCAGATACAAAAGTTACATTTTTAGTTATATAGGTCTTGCTTTAACTTGGTCTTAAACAGCCAGCAGAAATGTATAATCATAAGATATAAAAAGTAATGCCATATTAATTTGCTGAGCTGTAAAAGGTTCAAGTCAACACTTCTGGCAATTGATGGTTCTGCTAATAATCCACTACTATTATGAACTATTGAACTATATTGAGTTATTTTGTTAAATACAGATATTTTGTTAAAAACAATGTTTAAACTGGCTTTAAGTATGAAAAGGTCCTTTAAAGACTTCTCCAAATATTGTTTCTCTAACTGTAGCGGAAACCCATCTCTGCAAAACAACATGGAAAAGGGGGATATGTTGGGAGCCACGAAGCTAGGAAATCGATCAAACATGTGTAGGTAGGACTTGGCCCAGTGCCTAAAACAAACAAGCTATCTCACTGCTGGGAAGAGCATTCTGTCTGGTTAAGGTAAGCTATCAGTTGCTAGGTAACACAGTGTCATGGATCATTAACTTCACAGAAGTCTAAAGGAAAGGCTGTTCTGTCGTGAAAAAAATATATATGTATACACAAGAGAGTTAGGATAGATATGCAGTTGCTTTCTCTTAGTTCATTGAGAATAAAAGTTTGTACTAATACTGTTTAGAAAAAATAAAATAAAATAAATTGATTCTGATATTAACTTTGTAGCTACATAATGATACGCCTTTGGTGAATAATAATAATAATAATAATAATAATAATAATAATATATGGTAATTTAAAGAGTGATTGTAATGATTATTTAAGAACTGATCATTGTATATATTCCAGTTGACTTGTAGTAGAAAACGTCAAACTCCTCATCAGTTCTCAGTAGGCTGGGATTAGTTTTGCTTTTGTTATTTGATAAATACTTATACATATATACCATATTCCCCACCATTGTTTTGGATTATTAAACAGGTTCAGTAAAGTTATACTGATTCTTTATCTTTACAGACACTGACTTATTTTCTAAACATCTACTAGAGAACAAAAACTAAATAAGTGACACAAAAACATAACAATATCCCCTGACCCCCAAAACTATATAGTCTACTGGAGGAGGCAAATATTGGTTAATTAGTCACATGACTACATCATAAATTCCAAGTAGTAACATTATTTAATAATGTAACTAAATAATTGAAATAAAATGAAATCAAATTGAGCAGGAACTGTGTTAGTTCTGGAAAGCCGTAAAGAAAAAGAAAGGAAGTTGTTATTTAACAACAGAGTTAATTGGGGGAAAAGGAAGACAGAAACATCCAGTGAAAATAAATAAATAAATAAACAAACAAACAAACAAACAAACAAATAGATACATACATACAAATGCAAAAAGAAACATTCCTTGAAAGATAGTGATTTCACAAGACTGTATGATGAAATGATCGATGTTTCAAGCAGTGAAATTGCACAAGTGCAACTAGAAAGCGGAGAGCAAGGAATGACATAGTACAGCGGGAGGCATGAGCAGGCTCAGCGTGTGGAAGACCCTGTAGGTCTTGCACAAGTAGTGCTTTTAAAAAAGAAAAATACCTATTTAGATACACATGGTCCACTTGTCAACTGAAATATAGTGAAAAGAACAAGCAAAAGGCAGAGCAGCCAAACCAAGCAAACTGTGAGTGGACAATGGAGATAGGAAATGACAATAAATTTGAAACATGTATGTAAAGTGAAGTTAGGAGGATATCGTGGTGGATTAGATAGTGAATGGTTTGAAAATTCTTAAGAATGACTAAAGTCCTATCTGAAATAGTTATCCACACCATGACAGAAGATGTCAGTTACATATGTGACAAATTACAGGTTATTTGAGACATAAAAAAACAAATGAAACAAAGTGATTGGACGTATGGATCTGGATATCACAGAAGAATCCTGTCTAGGGCTATGTGAGCTATGAGTAAGAAACCAATAGAAGCTACAAGCAGTTGGATCTGTAGGGGTGGGGTGGACAGTGAGAAGAAATCAGGGTTTGTGTTTGAGATTTGAGGAAACTAAGCTCCCTAGTGGTCAGAGCTAGCAGATACCCTGAAGGGTAGCAAAGTGGAGAGAGCCGAAGGTGAATGCCAAGGTCAGTTTTAGAGGCCCTAGCAACATGTAAAAGAAGAGTACATTATATTACTAGGCCTGCCATAACAGTGCCATATACTGAGTACCACAACAATAAACACTTGTTTTCTAATTGTTTAAGAGATTGTAAACCAGGGTGGGGTGTGAGGAGTAGAGGATACTCTTCCTAACTTGTATATGACATCCTTCACTCAGTATTTTCACATGCTGGAGAGAAAGTTATCTCTCTTTATTATTATTATTATTATTATTATTATTATTATTATTATTATTATCATTATTATTATCACTATTATTATTTTTATTTTTACTCCATTAACCCCCTCATGGTGACCCAAACACATAATCTAACCCAGCACTTACTGGTTTCTTTCTTTCTTTCTTTCTTTCTTTCTTTCTTTCTTTCTTTCTTTCTTCCTTTCATGTATTTGGTACAGGATCTCACTGTGTAGCTTTGACTCCTAGTGATTCTACTCAGCACTGGGATTACAGGTGTGCCCATCCACACCCAAACTAAGTTGCTGGCTATTGATTTCTAAAGATCCTATCTACAAACATGTTCACAGTGAGGATTAAGGCCTTGCCAGATAAATTTTAGTGGGACAAGCCCAATTCACAATGTGTCTCTAGAGTTATCAGTGAAGGATAAATTAAATACCTTAAGGACTACTGGTGAAGCATTTTTCTATGGGCCTGGCAGTGAAACTCCTGGGCCACTTTCTGTTTCTGCAACCTGTTTCTTTAGAGTCAATGATCACACACAGAATCTACACATTCCTGAAAACTGTAACCAGTGAGATTGGACACATATTAGGACTATGGCATGGCTTATGGCTTGCACGCTTAATGAAAAGCTCCAATCACTTGGAAGAAGCTGACATATACACTCTAAATATTATCATGTCTTTTTCAGAAATTGCAACATGCTGTTGGCTTCGTTATAGAAGAAAGACACAAGGTGCTGGTGAGATGAATTGGGGATGAATCTGCTTACACACCAAGAGCAACTCTAAATCGTAGTCATGAGGGTAACGTGAATATACCAAAATCTGTTTAGGCCTCTAAGGAATCAAAAGAGTGGATAATAAAATGATTTGCTTTTGTGCCAAAAAAAGAGAAAAATTATAAAGATTTCAAAATTTTTGATGCTGTTTTGATGCTTTTGAGTGGTTAAGTAAAATCAGATCTAGCTACATGTGAGTCAGTGATGACTCTCACAGGAAGAGCAGCCTAGCTTGAGTAACAATAAGCAGGTGGCCATACATACAGACAGGAAACAATAAAAGCCATGCAGAAGTGGTTCCCTCAGTGATAGGAGAGATAGCAGATGATTTCTAATAAAAGATTATTATGTTTGTACGAAAACAGCTAAGAGGCAACTTGAGAAGCTATGGGTGCTTTCTAAAATCTGATTCATTCTAAAAATCTCATACCCTGATTTCTACCTTGAAAGTTGGCACTTCATGGCCCACTGAGTTACCTTAGCCAACAAAACATGCCAAGTTACCTTTGCCTTCCGTACAGTAGCAGAACCAAAGGGGCACCAGTTAAGAGAGTGTAAGTAATGAAAGCGTAAAACTTAGAGGTGGTAAATACGCTGCTCAAGATTAAGGTCTTTGAATGTAGCTCTGGAGCTCAGTTACATGGCTCTAGCCCACGCTTCTTGTCTTGACCACATGGTTACCAATCTGGCTTCCCACTTTTCGTGTCCCTGGCTCCACGACTCATTATGACTTTCTGGTTCTTTCTTGAGCACTGCAAGTACCTTACCTCAGCAGGTTTGTGCTTGCTCTCCCCCTTTCCTGGAATTCCTTTTCCCCCTGAACCCATATGAACACAACTCTATTAAGTTTTTCATGCAACATCATCATGTCAGGGACTTTGTTTAGTTTCTTCACCAGCTTAATTCATTCTACATTTTTACCCGCAATATTTATTACCCTGTGGTAAACTATGCCATTATCTTCTGTTATTATTTGTTGCCTTGGCCATAGATGACATGGATGTTTTCTGTACCTTAGGATTTCAAATGCTCTGCATGTGGTTCCTTAGAACACTCTACACTGCTCTTCACAAGCTGTATGATGTATGATGTAGTAGGCTGTTCTATTTCTCTCACACGTTATTTATATACTACAGTGGCAATTAAATCATCACATTGCTAACACAATTGCTTTGAAGCAGGTTTTATAAGAAGAATTTTTTAAAACTTTTTTCTCACCACATTACCATGAGTTTCATATACTTGAAATAACAATGATGTAAATAAACGTATACCTAATATGTTGACTTCAGTGCTATTAGGAGTACAAAAGTTATGCTTATAATACTGGGTGGTTCTAAAATATTAATAACTAATAAAAGCAGTTACATAAAGATATAAAACAAGAAGACTGAACTACTCATCTTTATTAGGCACCAGCTTGACTCACTGAATAAATTTAGAACATAGGTTTTTAATTTATATAGAACTTAATGTATATAGATCCAACAAGAAAGAATTCAGAAGCCAATACATTATTAATAAATGAATAAATTAAGCAATATATTTAAACATATTTTAGCAAATTTGTTGTTAGGTGCTTTAATTAGAGAATTCTGTCATTTTCTGGAATAGCATGACACACTTATGAATGTGCTTTACTCTTTGTTGTTGTTGTTGTTGTTGCTTTTCGGTTTTGCTTTGTTTTGGTTTTGTTGTACCGGGAATGAACTCAGGACTTTGCACTTGCCAGGTAGGTGCTTAAACTGCTGAGCTATATCCCAAGCAAGTGCGTTTCATTCTTGAGAGATAGTGGTCACCACAATCTCTGAAATACTCTACTCTCATTTGTGTAGTTTGGTGCGAATGGGCACGCCCATATCTGATAAAGTGATGACATATAGCAATGTTTATAAAAATAGATCCTACTATTGCTAATTTTTAATATTTAGCAAGGTAATGTTCAACATGAAGACTTGTTGGTTGGTTTACTAAATATTACTGTCAATGAATTTCTTTTGATATTGAAATGCCATAACAGCATTTTCTGCACATATAAAATTTAAATTAACCAACATTATTTATTTAAGATTTTGTGCAATTGCAGTTAAACTACAAACCTATAGCACATGTCTCTTAAAAATTTATGATTGGAATCAACATTTAAATAGTTTGCATTTGGAGAATTCTTTATGTCCCCTAGGTTTGTCTGAATTGCTATTTACTATTACCACAACTGTATGATTAGGGTAGTGAGCACCAGAGTGTTTGCCATAGATTACATGAATGGTTTTCATGACATTAGGATTCCTAATTCTCGGGTTATGGCCACCCGGGACTGCCATAAGACACAGTAGGCTACAGTATTTCTTTTGCATGATTTTTACATACTATATTGATTTTTCTTTTTTTAGAATTTTTTATTTTATTTATTTTTTTCTTGTTTCAGAACCTTTATTTGTTTATTCACTCATTTCCATGGCTGGCTCAGCTTGCCCCGAGGGCAGGGCCGGCGCAGCATGTGGTGCCGGGGATCGAACCGCGGTCCCTGAAGCCGCCCAAGCTTTCGCAAGCAGGCGCTTTAGACCACTGAGCCATCCTGCCAGGCCCCTATATTGATCTTCAACTGATCACATTGTTAAACATATAAGCAGAATAAATATTATTTCTAGTATTTTATAAATACTGTCACAAAGAACAGTATACCTGGTTATTAACTGTGGTGGGCCTGAGAGGATGTAAATTAAATGTGTTATCGGAAGGAGTATCGCTTGGTTCAGGGAAGCACCACCGTGGGTGGAGGAAGAGGTTCAGCACAGCCCACTGACATCGGAGCATCAGAACTGCCCGAGGTTCTGGAAGAACAGGAAGAGTGTCATCCTTTAGAGAAAACATACGGAGAGCCTCCTGGTGATGTCTGGAACCCTCTAGTGAAGCAGCACTTCCAGGACCATCTGCGTCCATATGCTTCAAGATTATGACCCTGCAAGAAAAATTCCAGAGGAAGGTCTGTGGAAACTGAATGACAACGCTCAGAAGCAGAAAACTCTGCCAAGTACAAAACATACTGCATCACCTTCTCAGGTAATGCTATGTGTGGGGTTCTTGGTACCATTTCAGTTTTCTTTCATGAAAGAACAAATGCATATAAATAAGTAAATCTCATGTATGGATTAAATTGTTCTATACTAGAATCTAGTGAAAGAACAAATGTGTATAAATAAATAAAATTCTTGTATGAATTAAATTATTTAAAAAGCAAAAGACACTTGACCATAGGAAGATTATAACTGTGTGTACTGTTCAGAATGCTATAAATGGGCTTATTTAATTTTATTAAACTTAAGAGGTACCAAGTTTTAAAAGAGTATTGACATTTAAGAGATTTTTCAGCTTCAAGGAAGAGTAAGGCAGATGTAGTCAATGGCTAGAAAGTATTAACATCAACAACCGTTAGAGCAAGAAGACCTTTTAAACATTAGTTTCTCAAAACCTTAAATGTGAGTTGTAATTCTATACATATAAATGATGTTTAAAATAACAAGAGTAAGTTTTCCTTGTTATAATTTCAAGTATAGCTCACTGATTCAAAGGTCAGAGTTTCCGCAAAGTTGATCTTCTGGAATTCAAACAGAACGGTGGGAAAAAAAATTCCTCAGGCTATAAACATTCACCACCTTTTGTTTACAGCACAAGAAAAACATAAAGATTAGTTAAAAGTGTAGTCCTTATACTCTCATTATTCTGAAAGGATATACTATGATGTGCCATTATATACTAACTTACTCGGTAAGTATTGATAATAAAACTCATTCATGAGATCATATCAGATAAAGAATATAGTCTGAAAAAATAAAATGAATCTAAAAAACAAAAGGAGGTGGAGGGAAGAGAGAAAAAGAAGGAAATTGAAATGTGCCATGTAAAACTGTCATCGCCAAGATTAAAAATTTGGTAAACGTGTTTTCTGACCCAAATGGAGATCACTCGCGAGCTGCACTTTTAAATTATATATCAGTAACAGCACATGTGGTGACCAGACAAATAAAAATCTTATTGTGTCATGCTATGGCCTAATTGCATTGGACCTCCTGAGATGGTTAAAGAAAGCCTGAGGCAGGGAAGAAGGAACATTAAATCATTCATCTTTTGACTAATTTGCTCCTGAAGCAGACAGGTGGGCATAGGACTCCTCTTCAATAAAATACAGCATTGTTTCCCTCGTGTCCAAAGTTATTGAAATCTACATATTCTTAGTTCATAATTCTCAAATTACAATTTATTTAAAAGAAGCTCTATTGAGAAAGAAAGTTATGTTAGAAGTTTTTTTTTTTTCTGTTTTCAATGTTAACTTCCAAAATGCCCATAATTTGGTGGAAGTATAAAAATTGTGCATGTTTATGGAACGCTATGTGATGTTTCAATACACGTACACTGCTTTGTGATTTCTTTTTTTTTTTTTTTTGTCTTTTTGAGACAGGGTCTCACTATGCAGTTCAGGCTGGCCTTGAGCTCACTTTTATAGCCCAGGCTGGTCTCGAACTCACAGGAATTCTCCTGCCTTAGCCTCTCAAGTGTTGGGATTATAGGCATGTGCCACTCCCAACTTGCTTTGTTATCTTTTAGCAGAAACAAGTGTAGCACCAGCACATGTATGCATTCAGCAAAATTCAAGTCAGCATAGGCACATTGTCACCTCAAACACTTACTCTGTGCTTGTGGCAACAATTTAAAATATGCATCATAACTTCAAGGTCAAATCTACACAGAATTTATTATGCCACCTCCTCCCATCACAATTTTCCTCTGTTTTAACGACTATAAAATGGAATCTGAAGTACAACACATGACATATACACATGCGAGGCACTACTTATACTTCTAGAATTCTAACTGTAGAAACAAATCTCTATAGACACAAAGTTTAGGACCAAAGAATATGGGCAAATTGCCAAAAGTATGGTTTTGATCTAACCTGGCTTGGTAATTCCTACCAGTTGCCAACCAATAAAGAGAAAAAAGTAACTACAAAAAGATAGCTCTTCACACTTTTGGGATAATTATCAGTACAAAAAATAAAAATAATGGAAAACAATAAACTGAAAGTTCTGAAAGAATTAAAATTTTCGTGCATTGTTGGTAAAAATATAAAATACTGTAGCTCCTGTAAAAATAATATAAATAATAAAGACTCATCAACTGTTCAATAGTACTAAATAATATATTAAATACTATGTATGTCTCCAAAACAAATGTAAGTGGGGAATATAACATATTTGTGTGCCCATGTACTTACTAGTATCATTGCTACACACTAAAATGTAGAAACAACCCGAGTTTTCACTGCTAAATGAATGGACAAACAGAAATTGGCACAAATTTTTCATAGAGTATTACTTGGGCAAACAAAATATGGCATACAGTGTGCTTAAAATATGGTGGACATTTACTTTTAAAAAATTATGGAGAATTCACATAGTATTTGAATAGGTTAATATATACAAAAATATCAACCAAGAGAAAGTTTTCATGATAGTAAAGAATTACTAAGAATAAAACATAACATAAAGACTAAAATGGCAAATATATGACCAGCATTTCTAACAGTTTGGACATAGGATATTACACAAAATTCTAGTATGTTGTGGATATGAAAAGTATCCATGAAGCTTACGGGTGATCAGATGTCACTTGTGGGATTGCAGACCTGCTACTTCCTTGATATCCACCAAGTACATCCAGACAGAATCATGACCCATAGGGTACAGGAGAAGTCCATTTGTAGAATATGCTGATGGACATATTCTGCTGCAGTATACAAAAGAATAAGTGAAAGATAGCTGCTGTGTACTTTTTTTTTTCTCTTATGTTTAATTATTTGACCTATTTGGTGGGTTCTTTCCATTCCTCTTCATAAAGTTGTGCTTATTCTGATACCTCTCCAGAATATCCTTAAGTAGTCTGTGTAGAGTTGGCTTTGTCATCATGAAATTCTTTAGTTGTTCTTTGTCTTGGAAGTATTTCATTTCTCCTTTATACTTGAAAGAAAGTTTTACAGGGTATATCAATCTGGTTTGGAATTTATTTTCTTGAAAGACTTGTAGCACTTTGCTCCATGGTCCTCTTTTTAAAATTTTATTAATTTCAATAAGAAAGAATTAGCAATAAGACAGTTTCAAAACATGTCAGTGGGACAGCCATAGTAATCAATATAATGCATATTGTTGCATTCATGGTAGTTGTTCAGAGTGTAAGATGCAGACATACATATTCTAAACACTGTTACTACAAATACTTCTTCTCATCGAACTAAGAGAAATTACTTGCATGCATAGTCCGATGTGAATTGGTCACAGGGCCAGCAAGATAGCTCAGTAGTCTAAAGCGCCTACTTAGGCAAACTTACACAATTGCAGGGACCGCAGTTTGATCCCCAGCACCACATGCTGAGCCAGCTCCATCCCAGGGCAGGCTGAGCCAGCCATAATGTTAAAGAAAAAAGAACTGATCACAGATTTATACATATGATACACAGCATTCTGCCCTATTAGCTGGACTCATAATTTCATTTTAATTTTGGAATATTGTTTTGGAATATTTAAGTTGATTTTAAATTAATATTTCATTAATTTTTGAATATTATTTAATTTTATTTTTTTAAATAATTTATACTGTGACTTTGACTTAGAATCTAGCTATAATACATAGTATGATATTTTCTCCTAGCATTAGAAACTTTAAAAATTTAAATAAATAAATAAACAAATAAATAGATATAACTGAAAGACAATACTATGTATTACCACAAATACTGTGAAATTCATATTACTTTGTTAAGTGAAATTCTGTATCATTTGTAATTTTTTGTTTTAATTTAAATTTGTACTCTTTAAAAAATAAAAAAGTAAAAGCAATAAAAAAAAATCATTGAGATAGAAAACACAGCACCTTCCATCCCGCACAGAATACTACTCCTTGCTTAGATCTCTCTTATCCCACGGATCTGGTCACTCTTCATTCAGTCTTCAAGTGCTTTCAGGAGGGATGTCATGAACTAGAATCAGAACTCTGTGTGCACTGCTGCCCAGCACCAGCCAATAGAAAGCTGCGCTCTTAGAAAAAACATAATGCATCTAACTTATAGCAGATCTGACACTGTGTGACTTCTGGATCTTTCCCAGATCCAAGAGATCAGAAAAAGTAACTGTTTTTAAATCTATTCAGGACATCATAGCAGCCCTTTCAGTAAAATTTAAGACCCTCACAAAGGAGCACCTTCAGAATTGTTTCAACATCTGACTAGAATGAGCGGACCAACGTGTTCAAAGTGAGAGGAGAGGGTGTTTCATGAAAATGAGTTTTTATTGTAAGATTTTTATACTTAATTAACCAATATATATTCACCATGTCTCCTATGCATTCATTCCATGGGATATTAACCAGCCTTGAAGAGGAAGGAAATTCTCATACAATGTAACAATACAGATGCATAATGAAAGAATCATGCTAAGTGAAATACATCAGTCACTAAAAATATATGGTTCTTCATTGCAGTTTCTAGCACACTGAAATTAATAAAAACAGAAAACAGAGTAGTAGTAGCCAGGAAATAAGTGAAGGGAAGACAGAAAATTAGTTTTTACTAAATACGAAGTTTCATGGGGTGGTGAAAACAATTCTGGAGTTGTGTGATAGCAGTAATTTCACGATGCTGTGAATGGGCCTACAGCTATGGCCATTGAATTGCATACCTACAAATGTTTATAATGGCAATTCTTTCCTGTGTATGTTTCCAGGTGGAGGATAAAATATGAATTTGAAAATACAGCAGAGAAATTACAAATTGATAACAAAACCAAATTTTTGGATTCTTTTGTTGAAGATCAGTCAGAAAAAATATTTCCCTGCTTTCATTGTAAAGGAAAAATATTTTAGTTGTGTTTTGTTCCTTTTTGGCTACACATAGTGTTGGCCAGATGAAGTTTACAGTTTTGATCTTCTAAAATTTCATTTCCCCTTGTCGCACATCTATGACTATCTCCTTCACATCAGCAGTTCAGGTCGTCAGACCAAGCACAACTGAAGGACGTTTTCCATTGACAAGAGCAATGTCTGCATTAAATATCTACTCACAGGTAGCCTAGCCTGTGTTGCCAGGGGTGGTGACGTGTATGCCTGTTGCATCAGCAATTTAGGGGTTGGGAGAGAGGGATTGCTGTGAGTTTGAGGCCAGCCTGGGCTACACAGAATTTGAGGTTGTCCTGGACTACATGGTAAGACCCTGACTCAAAGCCAAATAAAACATTAACTAAATCAGTCTATGTAGGTAGATTTCTTCCACACTCACTTCTTAAAATTTATGTTTTGATTTTCAAAGTACATATTTTACCTGCTTGACTTCAGAAGTATATTGGATATTGTCTAATTTACAGTTGGAACAACCAGAAAGAAAAATATTGCAAGGGATGCATGATATTCTCTCCCTGCATAGGCATATTTTATTGCCTGTAAGATGAAAAGACCTATCTTTTTCTTCCTAGTGCATCTGATTTTTCTACATGTTATGTGGAACTAATTCTAGATAAACAACATGTGCCAGAATGTGTGGCTTTCCCCATTTCCCACCAGCTATGAACTAAGCTTTTAATTCTTTCTCTTCCTTATTCACCTTTTAATGTAAATGTTCAATTGAAATTTAAATCCTTTGCCCAAGCTTCACTTTCATCATGCTCCTAATAACCTAGACTCATTGTTCCAAACCTATAACAGCTCATGGTTTTTTAAAAATAATTTCTCAATTATGATTTTTCAATGAAGAAAACATGGTTAAACAAATGTTAAAATTTATGTTGAACATTTATGCTAGAGATAAAGACAAAGAGATAAAATATTGCCTTCAAAATAAAGTTTTAGGGCAAACCAAATAGCGCAGTGGATGAGGCAGACTCAACAACCAGGGTTCGATCTCTGTTGTGCCCCGCTGGCCCCACCCCCCAGGGCATGCTGAGACAGACTGGGTGTGATGGCACACGCCTGTAATCCCAGCTCTTTGGAGGCTGAACACAGGCGAATCAGTACGAGTCTGATCTGTGAAGTGACCTTCACTAAAATACAAAAATGAAAATAATAAAGTTTTAGAAATCTAATCTCTAGAAAAGGCTACATAACAATATGACTGAAGATTCTTCATGATCAAACTTCTTACCAAGAGATTCATACAATGTATAAATACTATCGTTTTTGTCCTGTATACCAGTTCATTTTGCATTTTCTTTTCTTTTTTTCTCGTTATTTTCCTTTTGGAACTGGGAACCAAACTCAATACCTTGTGCTCTCCAGTCAGGAGCCTATACTGCTGAGCTATATCCCCATTTTCTCATTTTGCATTTTCATATCTTTATATGTGGATAGCGTCAAAACAGTAAGCAAAAGATTATTCTATGGCTCAGGTAAACACCTTCTACTAATTCCTTAAATACAGATTAGGAACTCTAACTCAATGAAGTAATCAGCTATTGACAACACAAAGTATGATATCTTTCTAGTAAGTAAGCTTATATTGACTGAAATCAAAATTTAAGAATAAAATTTTTAAAATGTTACTCAGATGACACCAAGGCAAAATATTATTTTATACAATTGATTTTAATGCAAAAAATTATATTTTAACAATTATTTTGTGCACCATGCCAACAAAACTCTAGATAGAAGATGAAGGTATAGAACCTAGGGTTTGAGTACTGTGCCTTACATCCCTTGATTTGATTATGAGATGGATATATACTGAAGGGGTTTATTCACTTCTTGTGATTCTAAGGAAGGCTGAAGGGTTGAGGACACAGGTAAAAAGACATATGTGGTCATGCTGCTCTAGGGGTCAGTATTTAGAAATGGGAACTCGAAATGTAGAAAAATAGAGTAAGAATCTGAGCAAAAGTCCAAAGAGAAAAATGGCTAGAATTGGAAAGAATTGAGCTTGTCTGAGATGTTAGTCAGGAAGCAACCAACATACTAAGGTGTTTAATAAGGAGATTAAGAACAGAAGGCTCCATCTTCTAGATTAAGGTCCGGGGGTCAGATTCTATTAATGGACTACATGGGGTTAAGACATGCCAAAGAACAAAAATACAGAGAACCTGCAGAATTACAAAGCAACCAAGGACCTCATAGACACTAAAAAATACACAGACTAGTGTCAGAAATGTCTGCTGATAGATAATGACTACGTGAACCTCAAACTTGAGGTGACTGTTAAGGTGTCACAGGGGACTGACTCAATGACTCCAGGTGCTGACCATGAGTGAACTCTGATCTATCATCGGTGGTGAAGCTGGTAGCCTAAAACTTACATTTACAGGATACAGTAAAATGAGCCTTCTCTTAGCGCATGTGCACATGCGCAGGCTCGCGTGTGTGTGTGCGCGCACACACACACACACACACACACACACAAAAGCTTGCTGTTGCAGAGCTAAAAAGAATAATAAACTTCCTTCTAAGCCAAACCAAACTATATCACCCCCTTTCATTAGGCAGACTCATCTCCATAGTGGTTTGGCAGTTGCCACCCAGGCTCTGGCCACCTCCAGCATGGGTACTCACCCTGCAGCCCGGTCAGCTGTCCAGCTGTGCACAGCAGCCCCGCCTCATGCAAAGTTCTTATAAGGTGAAGTGTAGCTGGGCCCAGCAGAAAGAAGTTCCTCAGCGATGCTTTACTTGCTTGGTGGCGAGGTGCCTACTAATCACTGGACCCATCCCACATACTGTGTTTGGTTGAAGTGTAAGACTTACTCCAGTGAAGCACCACATGACGGACAAGAACAAAGATCAGAGAAGCTCAAAAGGATAAGTGATGAGACATAATAATTCTCTACCTACTTAGCATCATCAGTAATATATACTATACAGACAAATGAATTTTTAGGAAAACATGAATCCTTAGCTCCTAGAAAATAAAATTTTAGTGTTCTGTAAATTTGGGGTAGAACTTTGAAATCAGAGAGTAAGCATCCTCACATTTAGGCTGTGTTTTAATCCCTACTTCATAGCTAAAGTAACATGAATTCCTACTAAGTAGCTTTCAGTAGATCCACCGTTGCTTAGCTGCCAATCTTAGGCCTTCATAGCTGCTCTGTCTGCTCCTCTCCAGTTCTGTACTTCTTTGAGTTTATAATTCTACTGTGTGGTAACATTTATGCAGTCCTTACCATATAACAGCACAATAACTTGGCAAACTTACCTGTACTAATGTAATTAAACCTTTGAACATCTTAAGAAATGACCATTATTGTCATTCTCTGTGCAGTTGAGGGAAGTAATGGAAAAGGAGAAATAGGTGGAAGCTGTAAAGTGACAGAGACTCCAGCACGGAAAACCTACAGACACTAAATATTGTATCCAAGTGACAGCTAGATAGGACATGTATTAATCAGGTCAATTCCAAGATGCTTCATCTGAAGGAAGAGGATCAGATGGGCAGAGCAGAAGCCGAGATGATCAAGCCTCGTACCCCTTGAGAGGCTCTCATTCTAAAGAGAAGTGATTATAATGCAACCAAATAAATTGTTTCTAAATTATTTCTAGTTTTTATAAGTTCCCATATTTTGAGTCTATGACTTCTGTAGTGCACACATGTTAAGATTTGGTGAAAAATATGTCGTTGTCCCTTCTATAAAATATGAAGTGAAAAATAATAATTTGTATGTTGCAGAAAAAAAGATATAGCGGGAACTCTTCTCGTCAAAAGGCAGGATGAATATTATTCTGCAGTTGTGCTTGCTATATTGTAATTACTTTCCCAGCAGTGTATTAATTAGTCAACTCCAGTAGTCTAGAACTCTTTGAGGCTAGGTAATGAGATTAATAATAGATTTCTATCAACTCTCAGGAAGCTACAACAGGTAGCAAGTACTTCCAATCTTTATTGCCTAGATACAGAAATGAAAAAGCCCTTCAGGTGTCCGCGATAACCTGCGGCACTGTGGTCAGCACATCACAATATATAGTGCTTCCTGGAGCAGCAGCTATGAGAGCAGCAAGCTAGCACTCCGGGCCCTACCTGGTGTAGAGCTGAGTGGTTTAAATCATGTCCGGAAAGCTGCAAGCGCTTTCTCTGTAGGAGTGATCTGATGCTTGCTGATGCCTAATGGGTAGCAGCCTCTAAGAGTCACAAGGCCTGGAGCTTAGGCACTGCTAAGAAAATAGCAGGTGATGGCTACAAAGAAATGCCTATTGCAAAAAAATTATATATACATATATATATGTATATATATATATATATATATATATAATATCTCCAAAATTTTCTCCTCTTGGGATCTAGACTTTTGTTAAAGTGATAAGGAGTCATAGAAATGTTACTTAAAATTTAAAATGGTCTATATATATGTTACATTTCTAATATACACACGTATCAGGAAACATTCTCATACTTGTTTGTATTTACATGTTGTCTGCCTTAGCTCAGGCGTACTTCTTTTCTCTTAAAAATTTATGTATTGAATCTGTGAAAGTGAGAGACCCTGTTTTTACTGATATGCAAGACTTTTAGTCGTCCTGCCTAAAATCCTGAGGAGGGAGTCACCCTCTAGATCCCCTCCCTGAGGGAAAAGCATGGTAGAAAATTTAGCCCTGTAAACTGCCTTTTCGTTTCACAGCTTGCGAGAGCATAGCATTATGAAAATGCATTTTAAAGCCTTTTCCTTTCTTAACAAGCTGAGGGAGTGATGTGTTCTGGCAGATCTGTCAGTGTAATGGCCCTGAGTAAAAATACACGTAAGACTATATTTATAGCTGTATTAGCTGATCACATACATTGACCAATGCTCATAATTTTTAGATACTAATCTCCTCCAATAGGATTGTTAGATTTCTTCTTTCAGAGATTTTATTATCCCCCAAATTGTTAGCATATTAAAAAATATCTTAATTGTAAGAAAAAAAAATGACACAGAAATTGTGAACATCAACTATCACCTTTACATACATAGATAAACTTCCAAGAAATTTTCTCAGTAGAATGAAGTTCACTTTTGGACCAAGGTTCGTAAGTTCGTGAATTTCATAGAAAAATGTTTCTATCTATGTCATTCATTAACACTTAGCACTAAACGGAGGAAGGGGTTTTCCTGTGAGACTTTCTCAAAAATGCTAAATCATCATAAGACCTGTTTGCTGTATGTTGTCTGTGCCCCAGAAGTGGCTGTACAAAGATTTAGAATATTCCCCTGCCCTAATGGCTGTACTATGACTATCAAAGTATTTGAAAGCATTCATCTCCAGAAATGGAACTGATGTCAGTATACTTAACATAAGAATACTGTATAAAAATTTTGACTTGAACATCAAAATTCTATGCATAACTTTTTATTCAGGTTTTGTATCCTTTGATAATTTAAAATGTACCATGACATTAGTTCTTATTTCAAATAAACAAACAAAAAAGTGAGGCTATACAAAGAAGAAAATGACAGTTTCTTTGAGGCAGCACCTACCATGATTACTGATTAAAATCCTAATGATGTTCACTTCCTAATAAGGAACTGTGGGCTATGAGCTACACACGTTAACAGACTGCAGTCCGTGTGGCTTACTGCGTAAGTTGGCTGAACGAGCATATGTCCCTGTGAGTCCAGGTCAGCGTGTGTGTCTGTATACAGCGGAGTGAGGATATCATTCATTTTATGTAAGAGCCAATATGCTGCTTCCATCTTTCTACATATTCTCTTTTGTGTCATAGTTGAGTTACTGATATGCAGAATTAAACTAACAAAATTAAATTAATGAGAAATTGTAGGCCATAGTTTTTCAGAGCTGAATTCTAAGTTTCTTCTGTGTATCAGTATAGTCTTCTAAGTGTCTGGTTAGTTTGCAAGTAAGAAAAGAGGAAACTAAGCAGAGACAAGGAGTTTTTCAGTGCGGCCCCAGATGGACTTTGTTTCTCTCAATTCTTACTCTTGAATTACACAGAGAAGATTCCTCTTGAATTGCAACTCTATCACATTCGTATAGTTCCTTTCATAAAATTTGTTTCTGCTGAGTTCTGAGCAAGAACAATAGTCCCCCATGTCAAGGACCATGTTTACCTCTATCCTGGAGTATCTCAAGGGTCCCTATTGATCTGATTGCTGTGCTTACCAGTCCTCAGTGTTTTGCCTGGGACATCTGGAACATGATATAATGTTGTAATAAAATATCAGAGCAGAGAAGATGTACAGCTCTTTGCAACCCTATCTACCAATGGCTGAATTAAATCACACTTGGCTATTTATTTTAAGGCAATGCCAAGAAAACTTTTATATTGAAAATCATCAAAAGAAATTTATACTGTGCTCTTTGAACCCCAGTTCTGCCAAAAAAAAAAAAAAAAAAAAAATTAAAAAAAAATTTATACTGTGCTCAGCAATCAACCTTGGCCTGATGGATAGTTTCATCAAGACATGGTCTTGAGAGCATGTTTTTGTTTGCTTGTTTGTTTTTATTTCATATTTTATTTGGCACAGGATCTAACTGTGCAACTCAGACTCAGTGATCCTCCAGGCTCAGCCTTCGCAGCACTGGGATTACAGGTGTGTGCCACCTCACCCAGTTTCAGTGTCAAGCTTGACACAGAGCTAGAAAGGCATGCTATACACGAGGTTCTGACCCTGGTCCTTGCACTTACCAGGCAAGTGCTTAGACTGCTGAGCTATCTCTGCAGCCCTTACGAGCATGTTCTAAAGCATGGTACATAGCATTCAGACCCCATGTGTGACTTAATATTTGAAGCATGTTTGAGCAGATAGCTGGTTGAAAGACACTGAAGAAAAAGGTGGGTGTTCTCCATGTGCTTTATTGGTATATGCTTTGATCATGCTACTGTGTATTTGTGTTTTCACATTTTACCTATGTAATCACTATAAATATAAATCTAGGCATGGTGGCATGCCTTAAATCCCAGAACTGTAAGAACAATGAATGGAGTAGGATACTGTAACTAATAAGGCTGGTGTCCATCTCTTCTTCTAATTCGTCTTTACCGAGATCCTACTTAACAGATACTGGTAAGCCTGCATGAAGATTGTCCAGTGGCTTCGATCACACAGCAACTTTCACTCTTCTCTGGCTTTAGGGTGGAACAGGTGATTGCTACTAGCCAGGAGGAGAGGGAGTTATTGTACTTATTTCCCTAGCTTCTTCGGTTTGGAATTCTTTAGGTATCTAAAGCCTAAAGGCATTTAAAACCACAAATCCCATCCAGCAGTGTTCAAGAATGATTTCAGTTACTGGCTGGGGATCTCCATACCTCTTCTGATTGTCCCACAGACACTCAGGCTGGTACCATTCCCACCGGTTGCTAGGCCATGGCTTGACCACACCTCTTTCCAATTAAAGCTAATCTGCAATCATTTAGTAGCTGTCCTTGGCCTTGCAATCTGAACTCTGCAGCTGTTCCTGCTGGGATGTGGGTGAAGAGCTTGGCGGTTGTGAAAGACACAATGTCTGCTCTTATCGAGACCAAATAAAAATATCAACATTATCTGACCAGAATATGTGGTTTAGGATAATACACTGCCTCTTTCCTATTACTCTATATTAAATCTGATATTGCCTTAAATAGATGCTACAATCGATGAGTAATTAGTGAGTAGATATCTCACAATACCTTTTAAAGATATCCATCTGCTAACTTGATGCTTTATCTCCTAAATGTAATTGCAGGTTGCTCTAAGGAATCAGAAAGGCAGAATTAATGTTAGCATTTCTTAATTCATGTGGTCTTAAAGGTTTTCTTGCTCAGCCTCACTGCATTTATCTCTCCTTTTCATACGGAGAGTTTAAAAGAACTCACAGGGCCTGGCGGGATGGCTCAGTGGTCTAAAGCGCCTGCTTGGGAAAGCTTGGGTGGCTTCAGGGACCATGGTTCGATCCCTGGCACCACATGCTGTGCCAGCCCTGCCCTTGGGGCAGGCTGAGCCAGCCATAAAAATGAGTGAATAAACAAATAAAGGTTCTGAAACAAGAAAAAAATAAATAAATAAAATAAAAAAATTCTTTAAAAAAATAAATAAAATAAAAAATAAAATAAAAGAACTCACAAATTGAGAATTGGGAAAAGCAAAATTTTGGCTAAGTACGCATAATATGTATCAAATATCATTAACTTCTACTTATTTCACCTTGTAGCTCCTTGCAATTCCAACTGATAGCTACTATATCACAAATTCTATGAAATAATTAAGTAGAGTACTCAAATACAAGAAAATGCTACTTAGCATTTTTACCTTTACATAATTCCTTTATCAAATTTGAAATCTTTAAAGTTTTGGGATTTTTGTTAACAATTTGTCAATATATTTAGTTTAATAGTTATAGAACTTATAATTGTACCTCTGCTGCCATCTAGACTGTAAGAAAAACAGTTGCAGGCCAGCTTCTTGGTACTAGATGTGTTGGTACTTAAAAAGAATCAACACATAAAGAAAACATCCAACAGTATTTGGTTGCGTTAACATAATGTTGTCAGAATTTTCATGATATATATATATATATATATATATATATATATATATATATATAATAAGTTATCAGTTAACTTTTAATAAAAAAGGAAAAAGAAAGAACATATATAGCTAAAATAATGAGCTAATATAATACAGAATTTCAAGCAATTTTAAACAGCATCAGTAATTATAATTGAACATAATCAATTACAGTTTATAATAGGTATACTTCCTCCTCTGACATTGATCATTCCAATTAAAATTAATCTATAGCTGTTGATTGATCTTTTATAACATATCCAGCCCTGACTACTAAATATTAATTTATTTCCTCATAAGCAGTGGAAGAAAGCTGTTAAATGCCAGAGAGAATCCATGTAAGATTCATCTCCCAGTCCTGAAACTTGCTGCAAAAGTGAACTCGGACAAGTTGTTCAACCTCCCCATGTCTCATGATCCTCATCAGTAACAGTATATTAGCCAAATGGTTTTGTTTTGAAAGTTAAATTTGTTGAGCTGATGTCTAAGTTAGACATGATGCTCAGGATATTTTTCTAGATTTGCAGCATTGAAATGAAGATGGCTGACACTGACAATATTTCTACAAAGCAGTGTACATGGTTTCAAAATAAATCCTGAGGGTATTTGACTGAAATTGAGAGATACAAAAGTTACATATTTTGCTATACGGGTCATGCTTAAACTTGCCCTTCACCATCCAATAAAAAACTTTAACCACAAGGCATAAAATGGAAAACTAGATTAGAATGATGAGCTGTAAAAGGCTTAAATCAACAGCTTCCAACATTGCCAATTTTACCAATAGCCCACTGTGATTATCAGAAGTTGGATTATGTATACAGGTAATTTCTGCCTTAGTTCAATGAGAAGAAATTTGGTTGTACCGATAATGATTTGGAAAATTATAACACCTACACGCCGGGCTCTGTATAACTAGTAGGAGGACAACAATATTCATTGTATCATAACATCTAAGACAGATGTTTCACCAGCATCCAGAAAATAACTTTGTTGCTGCTGCTTCTGTTTATTCCACTATCTTCAGAAAATTCCACTGCATAAAAATGTAAGTTCTCAGATAACTTTAGAGCTGTAGAAATTTACCCAGTGGTCAGCCTTCATGTTTTAATCCTTACTACAGCTCAGATTGTACTCATATATGACTGCACTGAAGTTAACTAAAATATAGCGTTCTATAATATAGAATTCTATAGTATTCTACAGTATACAATTTTAGAAAAGGTTTTGATATAAAATAAAGGTGAAAATATGTCTCCCTTTAAGCATTGAGATTTTTGTTTTGTCTAAATTTCTAAGATCATGGTACTCACAGCTCTAAGTTATCATGTAATGCACATAAACACTGTGAGTTATTAGTGATAAACTTATTCTCAATCTCTGGTATGTACAAACTGACTTGATGCCTTTCTCATTTATTCTTTCCTTGTGATAGTTGAAAAAATTAAAACTCACTCCTAGGAATTAAAACTAAATTTTGGAGAGTTGAAGCTCATCATAAAATACCCAGTAAGGAAGAAGTCATTATCCCTACTGATTTTGCATTCCACTACCCAAGTCGGCTTTTCTTTTTTTTTTAACAGAAAAAAGGAATCATGCTTCATGGTAGATTATTACAGTTTTAACGTTATGGTCTCATCACATCCATCAAGATTCTAATATTCATTATCATTGAGATTTAAAATTACCTTCCCCATTCAAGCAGGATCTGATAAATAATTTTTACTATCATAGATAGGGCCAATTTGTACCTTTCAGTGCTCTTTCTAGCAGATTTCTGAGACAGATTTTCATTACCTCTGAAGGAATACATGTATTCTCCTGAGCTAATGGTAGGACTTCAGTGGTTCTGGCACTTTACACAATCATTTCACTCAACTGTCTCCACTATGTCTGTCTTCCTCCAAGTATGTGTGTACAAAGTAGCACTGATAGTGCTGTCTTCTGAAGGCATTTGGCAGAATCATTCACATACAAATGCTAATAAAAAGGGAGTAAGCCATTCTCCTACGAGTGCTAACTGATTGTGTTTTAGGCAATTTTGTGAAAATTGTTTGGTTAATAAAACCATAGTTTCAAGGATGTCCTCATCAATAAATATTTCTTTGTGTTTATTAACTCTTATCTCTACATCATTAAAAGATATTAAAAGACATTCAACACATTTTTGGTCTTTTTGTGTCCTAGTGGCTTTGTCTTCCTTCCTTCCTTCTTTCCTTCCTTCCTTCCTTCCTTCCTTCCTTTCATCCTTCCTTCCTTCCTTCCTTCCTTCCTTCTTTACTGCCTTCTTTTTTTCTGGAGCGAAGATATTCAAGGACCACAGATATGCAAGCACTCTACTACTGAGGATACTCCTAGTATTTCATTATGCTGTGTTTTTGGGGTGTTGCTTTTATTTTTTGAGACAGGATCTTGCTGAATTGCCTAGGTTGTTTTTCAACTTGTGAACCTCCTGCTTCTTCTATGCAGCTAAGACTACAAGCATGTATGAGAGAATTAATCCATATTTTAAATTATGCTTAAGTCAGCTATTCCATGGTTGCAACAAAAAAAGTAAACAAAGAAACCCTAAGACCTATAAAATTTACAATAAATCTGTGACACTCACAAGTGCCTAGTCATATGCCTTTGGAATTTAACAATTTTACAACCTTTTAGTGCTTAATTATTGACAGTCTTAAAAATTCAAACAAAACTTTTGGTGGAGATTCATCATTGCGTCTTTGTACAAGAGCATAAAAAGAACAGAGAGGGCCTGCAAGATAGCTCAGCAGCTTAAAGTGCCTGCTTAAACAAGCATAGGCAAACTCGGGGACCTTGGTTTGATTACTGGTACCACATGCTGTGGTAGCCCCACCCACATGGCAGGCTGAGCCAGCCATAAAATTAATTAATTAATTAAATTTTAAAAATTAAAAGAATAGAGAGTGTAACAATATTTAGTCTCTCTCTCTCCCCCTCCCTGGACAGACAGGGTCAGCCTACGCAGTTTAGGCTGGATTTGAACTCATTATGTAGGTACCCTCAGACTTTCAATACTCATCCTTTCTCAGCTTCACAAGTGCTGGAATAATAGACATATGCTACCATACCAGCCTTTGTCTCATTTGTTTCTGCAGTTTGATATAGTGGAATAATTAAAGCATTAAAGTTAGAAAAGCAGAGCTTTTGTTTCTAATACTGCTAATCCTTACCCAAGCAAGTTTTAATCATACTGCTTAACATGCTCCAGTGTAGGTGTATAAGAAACAAATATTCCCCAAATTAATAAATATAGCTCTGATATGAAATGTGTACTCATGTAAATAAGGAAAAATGAGGTATTTTCCCATTTACATGTTTTGTTTTTTCATTTTGTCAACTTGAGTTTAGGAGCTTAACTAAATAACTCAGCAGTGCTTCATCCTGAGTGTAAAGAAAATGTATGATCAGCTGTTGACACCCTTGTAAGTGTGATGGCCAATTCATGGTGTCAATATGAGAACTTGAGAAGCTTAAATATGTGACTGAGCAGAGGGCCAGGGTCCTCGCTTGGTAAACATCCTCAGCCTGCGCAAGAGGAGGACACCAAGGTAGTGTGAGTGCTACACCCACCCAAGGGCAGGTAGCCTGCTTTCAAGAGAGGGTGGGGAAGAGACTCATTCTCCCCACTTTCTTACTCTTGCTACTTTTGCTGTTTTCGCTTATGTTGAGCAGTTGCCCTTCAGCCATGGTTCTGTGCCTTGGAGACAGGTGGTTGCAGACTGAAATCTGCACAAACTGTGAGATAAGAAAGACTTTCTTTAACCTCCAGTGTTAAATATTTTGTCCCAACAACAGGAGAAAAGTAAGTGAAACATTAATTTAAGAAACATTTCTTGGAATCAATAATCTTATCTTGATATGATCATCAACCTTTAAATCTTTTTTTCTCTCTCCCTCTGATATTTACACTGTATTCACTGCTCTTTTTCATTCTTCGCAGGGTTAGTTAATAATTTCTGTAATGCATTTTTAGTCCAAACACCAAAAAGTATGTTTCTTAACTTTTTCACAGTAATGGTTTTAAGACAGTAATGCTCAAAACAGTTCACTAAAGAAGGAACAATTTGATGGTTTGGGGAAAATTGGATATCTGTATGTGGAAGATTGAAAATTCACCTGTATCTCTCACTTTGTATAAAAGGTAATTCTACATAATGAAGATGTAAGTGTATATAAGTCCTGAAACTATAAAATTACTAGTAGAAATGCTTTAGGACAGAAAAAAACAGTGACTTTTTTTTTTTTTTTTTTTGGATTCCAAAACAAGAAATAAAACTAAGTATAAAAAATTGAAATTATATCTAACTAAAAAGTTTTTACAAAATGAAGGAACAGAGACTGGGTATGGTGCATGAGCCTGTAATCCTAGCTCTTGGGAGACTGTAAACAGATGGACACTATGAGTCTGACCTAATAGTGAGGCCCTGAACATGCTGTAAACCTTTCCCGAAAATAAAAAAATAAGTAAATAAATAAAAGAATAATGCAGACAACCTACTAATTGCAGAAAATAATTGTCAACTATTCATCAACAATAGATTGATTTCTGCAACATATAAGGAGTTCGTAGAACTTAATAAGAAATAATTCAATTAATAATGGACAAATTAGCTAAAAGATATTTCTTGAAAGAGGAAATACAATGGCCAACACATAATTGAAAAACTGCTCCATATCATTAGCCTTCAGGGAAAGGCTGTTATCCTAAAGAAAATGAGAGAGAAAAATAAAGCTTCTGTCAAGGATGTCAGTGATGTAGAACAAAACGAAGTCTTGTGAAACTATTGCTCGAAATGTAAATTAATGCAACCATCGTGAAACACATTATGAGTATTTATCAAAAGCTAAAAAATATACCTGTCCTATGACGTAGATATATTTTTCCTTTGTGTATATATGTTTAAATAAAATGAAAACCACTTACCAAATACATGCACATCCGCTGCATAATTATTAGCATACATTAAGTGACAGACAGTGATTATAAGCTCCTGCACATGCTTCTCAAAATAAATGTAAACTGTCATTATTACTTGGTGCAAGAGGGACAGTGTCCATGAATGGGCACTGTGAATGAGCTCTCCCACCTCTTCTGATAGGATTCCTTATTAAAATACTGTGATGATTATGCTTCCAAATACACAACAGAAATACAGGATTAATGTATTGTTCCCATTCATACCTTGTCTGCTGGAAGGATTTTATATAAGAAAGTAATACACCTAGGAACATTCAAATTAGTAACAGGTAAGGATGGTCTTGTGACCATGACACATTGTAAGGTGGTTTTCCTGCATGAGCTGTGGTAGGACTCCAATAACAGGAAACAAACTTTCCACTCCTTGCCAATACAATGTGTTTAGCAACTGAATTTAAGTAATCAGAATTTAGCTAAAGTAATGCTTTGTTACTACTGACCTGGGCTTATTTAGAATTTTGTTGTGGCTTTGGTCGGACTCATTCACTTCCTCTCAGATCTCTTGCTCAGAGAAAACCAGCTTCCATGCTGCATTATGCAGCCTGTAAATAGACCCATGTGTGAGCAAAAAATTTAAAATCACCATAAGAGTGAAGTGGAAAGAACACAAGTACTTGATACTTCAAATGAGACAAGTACTAGTATAATTTTCATGAGAAAATATAAAGCACAATCACCCAGCATGGTTGAACTCTGAATCAGACCCAAAGAAAATGGAAAAGAATGAATGTTCATTGATTTAGTCTCTAAGATATATAGGTAGTTTATACCATACCATTATATAACTAAAACAGACAGACTTCATAATATTATCTAGTTTAACTAGGATATGTAAAGGAAGTAGAATAAGTAGAATTATCATGAGCATCCATAGATCTTTCCTGAGAGGTTGGGAATAATCAGCATTTATCACATATATTGCCAGAAACAGTTATTAGTAAACAAATTAATCTTAGTGTCTGATTAGATGAAGTAGAAACACAGAAGTTAGACTCCAGCCAAGAAAATTTCAAATTACAGAAGCAACTTAAGTGTAAATAATCACAGTTGATACTTTCACATTGAACTGAACATGCAGCTCCAATAATGAGGGGAAACCCTCATTGATTTTCCAAAATAACATAGTACACAGCAAATTGCATCTATGAATTTAGGGACAGACAACTCACACAATAATGACATTTGGGTATGGCTCACAGATGAAGGTCCTTTCCACAGATTTACTAATGTAAACTTCTTGTGTATTTTTGAAGACAATATAACTGAATATTAGATAGCAAAGACTTTTTCATGTGTGAAAGCCATAGAAACTTTTAAATTCAGTGAGTATGGTGCAAAATGTAGACTTTATCAGAATTTGTATGGTAACTTGTCACCATAAAACTATAAATTGAATTTTAAACCTTTAAAATGAGTAACTTCTAATAAGAAATGGACTAAGCAGTTAATACGTTTGTGGTTCTACAACTGGCTTTCGTTGATCGACCATGCTTAAGTTTAGAATTGAGACGTCATGTCATCTAAAACACATGAGGAATTGAAACTAATGCTTATTATTTTGGATTTTTTTTCTTTTTAATTTTTTATTTGTTTTAATGAGAATAAAGAGAAAAGAGCAATGAAAAAGTTTCTAAACATGCTCATAGGGCAGCTTCAATAATTGCTGCATTGCACGTTGTTGTGTTCATAGTAGTTATTCAGAGGACAAGATGCAGACGTGATAGTTTGTCTAAATAATACTAGTACAAACCTTTCTTCTCAATAAAATAAGAAAATAAGAGAATGTAGCTGTATATATATCCTAACTATCTCGTGTATGAATATATATTTTTCTTTCTCTTTTTCACAACAAAACAATTCTTTATTTATGCTCTTGCAAACTTAGTAGCACTTGACACAAGATTGACTAGCGATTAACAGCAGAACGTAGCTGGATTTTTATCTCAGGTATCTGCCCTGAAGCCTACCTAGTCCCACCCACACACATTTGAACAATTTCCTAGCTTCCATATTTCCCAATGTATCTCCCTTTTTTGTTTTGTTTTATCAGAAATGGGTGTTCTGTTGTAGTTAGAGATGGTGTTTATTATTTGATTCTCACCAATATACACTAACATGAATTATTTAAGTTCAGTAGTACTTTCACTATATTTGCTCATCAGGTAAAACATGATATTTATTCCCATTATAAATTATAAAGTCTCATATATTAATTGTATTTTCTAAATAGAAAGTGTTAAAAATCTATATCTTGAGGCTCATCTCACCTTTAGAAGATATAAGATTTGAACATGTGGTATTGTAGATTTTGCCAAAGTAATTTCCATGATTCATGACAAATAATGAATGACATCTGCCAAAGAAAAAATTCAGGTATTCACAAACAGCTGGTCATGATGTTTTTACAACTTTAGTAAAGTTATCCTTGACAATTAAGCATTGTATATATTTACAGTAACCAATGTTGTTTTGATACAGTATATTGTAAGTAATTACAACCAGCAAGGTAATTAACACTTAAGATCTACCGTTTCTGGAAATTTCAAAGGTACAACATTATTGCAGCTAGGGGGGTGGAAATGAGCATTGCAGAATTTGCTCATCTTGTGTGAAACTTTTTAGCATGTGACAAGTATCCATTTCCTCATTTGCTTCAACCACCCTTCCACTATCCATAGTTATAAAGTGACTATTCAGATTATATATGATGATATATGTAATTGAAATAATAAAGCACTTGCCCTTTTTACATCTGCTTTTTCTTCACTTAGCAGAATTCATTTTAGATTTCTCCATGTCATTGCAATTGTAAGATTTGTTTATTTGTAATGCCACATATATCCTATTCCATAGTATATATGTACCACATTGTCTTTATCCTTTCTTTTGTTGAGAGGCCCTTATATTCTTTTGAATTCTTGGACAATTGTGAATGAAACAGGAGTGAGAATTTTTCATGGCTTTGATATGGCTTATCTACAATGAAATCACAGACTGTTGCTCGGATTTTAACCATCTTGAGAAACTGAAACTTTTGACAGGTGAAGACAGAAATAATCATGTCTTGGGCTTTCCACTCCTTGAATGGATTAATCCCATTTCAGTGGACATTATTTTCCTTGGTTTGCTCATGGAATCCTTGTTAAAGATCAAATCAGTTGATTGAGATACATGTATTTTTGTCTCAGCTGTCCATTACATTGGGCTATATAGTTGTTTTATTCCAGTACTACAGACTTTTGATTACTATAGCTCTGGTACACATTTTGAAATCGAAATGTTTAATGCATCTGAGCTACTCCACTTTGTTCAATACATGGTTTTATAAGTTGGGGATTTTAAAGTGTTCCATGTAGATATGTTTTTCTTTCAAATTTCATGAAAATGCTATTGGGGATTTTGATAGACATGCAATGATTCTATAGATCACTTTAGTATTATAGCTTTTATAACACTATTAGTAATATTTCATGAGCATAAGATTTCTTTTGTCTGTGTCTTTTAAATTCCTTTCATCAGTGTTTTGTAATTTTTTAGTGTTCAACTCTTTTAGTTCATGCAGCTTGTTCTCAGTATTTAAATCTTCTTTGTCTGCTGTCAAATCAGTTTACTATGTTCTTGAAACAATCCATTATTTTACTCTTTATTTTTATTAATTAAAGTTGTTGGTGCAATATGTATTAGATACAGACATGGGTAGATAGATAGATCATATTCATTATAAGATATTTACACTTGTACATGGTATAATTTGTTTCATTTTCCCAATCCTCTACTATCCTCTCTTGTGTCTTGATTGTATACAAAAGAGCTTTTTTTTTCTTCTTTTCTTCTTTTTTTTCTTTTCCCTTCTTTCCTCCCTCCCCTGGTCCTTTTCCCACTTTTTTTCTGGCAGTACTGACTGAGTATACCCCTTCTCATTTGAACATATTTATCCTCTTTCACAATGTCTATTACACATTGTAGTCTTTATTTACACTTAGCCACGTTATCTTTGACATAGGTGCCAGACCATATTGCTGGACGAAAACCTCTCTCATAAATGGTGCTGAAAAACATGGCTTTCCACATGCTAAAGATTAGAACGAGACCCATATCTTTCACCTTGCACTAAAATAAAGCCTAAGCGAATCAAAGTTTTAAATATTAAAACAATAAAATTATATCTGTAAGATAAAGTAAGTAGAACTCTTAAGATGAGGGTGTAAATAAAAACCTCCTCAACAAACTCCTAATCACCCAGGAAATATCACAAAGAATCAACAACCGGGATCTAATCTTATTAAAAATTGTTTGCACAGCAAAAGAATCTATCAACATAGTCAAGGGGTAGTTCACAATGAGAAAAATATTCAGCTGTTCCTCATTCGAAGAAATCTATATGTAAATGAGCCTTTTGTAAAGAATATATATATAGAATATAGGCTATACAAAGAATGCATAAATTATAGAAAGAACTCAAAAAAATAAGACCCCCAAATTTAAACATCCAATTCAAAAATGAGCATCTACAACACACATTTCTCAGATGAAGAAATACAAATGGCAAATAAACATGAAAAAGTGTTCAGCGCCCTTGGTCATTTGAGAATCACAAATTAAACAGTGCTGAGATTCCATTTCACCCCAGAAAGAATGGCTACCATTAAGAAATCAGCCAATAGCAAATGCCGCAGAGGCTGTGCAGAAAAAGGGACCCTTCTCCATGCTGGTGGGAGTGTAGACTGGTGCAACCAATGTTGAAATCCATGTGAAGACTCCGCACAAACTAAGACTGGAGGCTCCATTTGCCATGACTATTCCCTTCGTGTGTATGTTCCTGAAAGACTTCAAAGCCCTCGCTCCCATGCTTATACTGGCATAGTTTGTAATAACAGATCATGGAAACTGTCCAAATGCATATCAGCTGATAAAGGGAAAAAGAAGATATGGCTTTTTATGTCAGGGATTGAGACATCTCCTGCCTAGCCTTTGCAGCCCAGAGTTGGTATTGCTATTCTAGGCCTCTTTTGGTTCTAAAAGAACTTTAACATTCTTTTCCCTAATTCAGTAAGATGTGCTTTTGGAATTTGACTGCTATAAACTTGTATAACAGTTTTGTAAGTATGGTCATTTTCACTCTAGTAATTTTTCCTACCGAAGAGCAAGATATAACTTTCCATTTTCTGATATTCTCTTCAATCTCTTTCGTTAGAGTACTAAAGTTTTGATATAGAAGTCTTTTACTTCCTCATTAGACTGAGGATGACTGATTTTCACAGGATGATCTTGTATCTTACAAATGAAATCATTATTTATAATAATAGTTTTCATTAATTCTTTAGGATTTTGTAAAGACATAATCACCCTAGAATTTGAGGTGCATAAGCAGCCTCAGGCCCAATTTAATCTAATTTAACAAAGACTTACTCTTGGCTGGCTCCCCAAGCCTGGTATGCTTGAGACAGCAATTGGGACTGGGCATGGTGGTGAGTACCTGTAATCCCACTGCATCCAGTACAGAATATGGTCAGTGATATTTCCACACATGCACACAATAGGTAATGATTAGATCAGGGTAATTTGAATCTCTCTTAAATATATTTGCAAATAATCTTGGAGGCTGAGAAATTAAACAAGGTAATGGCTGAATTGTGATTAAACGTTAAAGATTGTTGACGCAACCCATGTTCTTCTTTGTGTGTTGTAGTAATTTTCTCTTTTTTACAATGGAATTTGTCAGCTTGTCAGCACTGCACAACTTCCATAGGTTGATCATGAGATTTTTCTGAACGGACACAATTGACCAAGATAGTCACCCTTTAGGACACAGTTTTCAAATTACCCTGACATTTATCCAGAGCATCCAGGTAGGCGTATACCTTGGATATGCATTGTATGCATGTATATCTCAAGCATCAAAATGAAAGACAAGAAAGACATGTCAGTTGTTTCAATGACAAAATAGATAGTATTATGAACACTTAAAATTCCAAAATATACATTTATAAGAATCTTTTACACCATCTGTCTCCCAATGTCAGACTTGCTTAAGCATCTGACACATGAAGCCGGTGATGGGCTGCTGCGATTCATCGATATACGTGCCGCATGCTAGTTTCTTCCCTGATACTAATTTGAGGAACCTGATTTCTAAAAGTAGTCACGCAGTGGTACTGAAGTATTTTTTATGGACATGTCTAAATGTGTGCATGTGTGTGTGAAGGAATGTATGTTTTCAAATAGCCCATACTTTTTGTGAGCTCCCACCTCGCAAGGAGAAAATTAAGCGGATATACAGCCTTCCCCCAACCTCCATATTTGTTCTTATTTTAAATTTATCATAATTTTAGACTGTATTATTACAATTTCAAAATTAAGTAGACTAATTGTTAATGAGATTATCATTACTAACTTTAAACTCTACTTAACCTTGAAGTTTTGGTTGTTTAGAAAGTGTGCTCAAGGGGCTAAGGAGATAGCTCAGGGGCACAAATGACTGCCTGGCAAGTGCAAAGTCCTCAGTTGATCCCCGGTGGCAATGAATGAATGAATGAATAAATGTATGCTTAAGTAGAAAAATGAGAAAATTTCCTTTATTCAGCTTAAGCATAAAAACAAATAATAAAAACACTCAAGGTATTCTAAATGAAAGATAAGCCAGGCTATGAGAACGAAGGAAGCAGAGAGTAAAACGATTGATGCATGCAATCAACACCTGAGGAGAAACCTGCAACAGGATCCACAGGTGAGGCAGAGGGGAAGGGCAAGAGTGCAAATCTCCATTCCTATGACTTGTGCCATATTTATCGACACTGCAAACAGTTCCTTGGTATTGACAATAAACCCTTTCATGGTTTGCTGTATTCTTGTCCTCAGTAGGACTTGGCTTTCATAGTGTACAACAGATACTGCCCATGAGGCCATCATCTCTTTTTCATAGTAAATATGGAACTGCAAATTATTTTTATGTTTACATTGCATCAATATATTTATAATATATCACATTATAGTATATCAATATTTTATATTACTCTATATTTGTATAACACAACATATTGTACAATTTTATAAGGTTCACATAACTTTTTATAACAACTTAAATATAAGAATAAAATGCTACTGATGGCTGGTGAGATAGCTGGGAGGTCTAATTGCCTGCCTGGCAAGTGCAAGGACCTGGGTTCATTCTCTAGTACTGCGTGCTGTGCTGCTCCCAACCCTGAAAGTCCCAGAAACTAGGAGCCTGCCTGTAACCCCAGAGGTATGGAGGCTGAGATAGGAGGGTCTCTGTGAATCTGAGCTCAACAGAGACAACCTGTACATAATACCTAACAAACACATAAATTTAAAAAAAATTAAAAATGTTATTGAAGCCCCCAAACCCCATTCCATCATAAATGTTATTGCTTAAAGCTATTTTAAGTAAATAGAAGCTATTAATTTCTTAATGGCCACATTCTGATTCTTCAATGAGTGAGAGAATCTTGCTCCTGGGTAATGAGTTGTCATAACACACAGGACATGGGCGAGTGTGTATGTCCTCATTTTGCTCTGCTGAGTGCAGATTCATCTTCAACTTGAATGAAGACAGAGCACCAATTTTCTTTTCCAAAAGAAAATGAAAGGAAATTTTTTAACTAGGTTTCCGTTGTTTCTGAGATACAATAAAATAAGCTGTTTTTCTGATAAATGGCACAGCAATTACACACAATGATAGGGTTTTCTTTCTTTCTTCAGGTGGTGCCCTGGCACAAGAAAGGCATCCAATGAACAAGCAGACTTAATTTTTTCACAAAGCTTATGTGAACCAAAAGATGAAAACATCTTAAAACCAATGTGCTGCTTATGTTTCCCAGCTAGAAATCAAGGCAGTTCTTTCATGACTTTTTTTTTCTTTATTAGAAAAGAAATGTGTGTCAAAAAAGGAAAGATAAACTGAAATATCAGAAAATGATATTTGAAAATATCATTTTCTTAAAGACACTGTCCTTCATTCAGCAAAGAAAATAATTGCATTAGTAAATTTAAAGTGAAGGGCTCTAAAGTTTATAGTCACTGAAAGCAAAAATGTCAAGCTGTGATGGGAGGAAGAGCTAAGTCAGCAGCAATTAGAAACTTCATGGAAAATTTAAGACAGAGAGATGATAGAGACCTCTATATGCACACATACACTCAGACACTGTATATACCTGCTTACGTATGACAATGTATATGCATACATGTTCTTGATTTGAACAGATGCATTAATATATTCATATAATAAATTAATGTTTGATATCTATGTGTGAATGGTTTTACTTTATCAGAATTAATAAAGGATAAGAGAAAGAAGGCTTTATAAAAATCATCTTTCTTAAATCCTTAGGTTTATCAAATGGTTTTTCTGCAACATTTATGATTCTCACGTTGACTTTTTATTCCCTGTATTCTGTCAATGCACTATATTATACTGATAGATTTTCTAAAGTTGTACTCTAAGAATGAACTTTTTTTGATTAATTCTTATTGAATTCAATTTTAATTTTGTTGAGGATTTTATAGCAAAATTTAATCTAAATTTTCCCCTATAGAAGTTTTGTTACCATGAAATGAATCAATTTTACAACAAAAAAGCAACATAGAATTTTGCCCTACTTATTATATAAAATTAAATACCTATAAATGCTAAACTTCAAGGTAAAAATCTTTCAGAGCCTCCCCAGAAGATTTTTTTTTAAAAAAGCATTTTAATGACGTTGGATACAGGGATTGAGGTTTTTAATCCCTTGCATCACGTGCTGCTTTTGTCCCCCAGCAAAGGAGGTGATGAGCCTGCCAGCCAGACTGGGCACAGTGGTGCATGCCTATGAACCCAGCACTGGGGAGGCTAAAAACAGGAGAATCACTACAAGTCCAAGTTGCGCAGCGAGACTGTATCAAATCCATAAAGATAAATAAATAAATAAATAAATAAATAAATATCCTTGGATAGCCAACTATTACCTAAGATGACACAAAAAGAACTATGTAAAAAGCACAAATTAGTTTCTGAAATTAAATACAGTATATATTCTAGGCAATAAAATAACTAAATAAATTTAAAAGGCAGACTCATTATAGATAAATACACTCAAATATGAATATCTGAAACAAATTATCCTAAAAGTATAGGAAAAACTGTAAAAGCTGGTATTAAAAGACAGGACAAGAGGCAGTCAAATTGCTTCATTAGATACATTTGTAAAAAGATTTCAAGTGGGTGCTTGAATGACTCGAATATAAATGACACCATAACATCTTGGTAATAAATATGCGGTGGGGCAAACAAGATGGTTCAGTGGATCAGGCCTTTGCTTAAGCAAGCCCGGTGATCAAGGTTCAAGCCCCAGCACCATATGCCACACTGGGCCCACCCCATGGGCTCCGTGAACCAGCCACTGAGACCTGGCATGGGGGCACAGACCTGTAATACCAGAACTAGGGAGAATGAAAACAGGAGGATCACTATGAGTCCAAGCTCCATAGTGAGACCCTGTACTACAATACAAAAATAAAAACATGCAGCAAATGATCAGACATTGCGGGTGGTGGCATAAAATAGTCCAACAATTTTAGAGAGCAGTTTGGAAGTTTTTTTTAAAAAGCTGTGATATCTGTACTACACTTTTCAATTCCTGCCCCATGTTTGTACTTAAGTAAATAAATAAATCCATACAAACAATATCTTTGGTACATAAGATCTGTAACAGCCGTAATAAGACTGTCAAAACAGAAGAGTATAGATTTTTTATCAACAAAAAAGTGGACAAAGTTTGACTCATTTTATTTATTTTTTATGTTTTGTCTTTTGAGAATCAGTTTCATGACATAGTTCACACTGACCCTGAACTCACTTTGCAGCCCCAGTTCATCTTCCTGCCACTGCTTTTTCAAGTGCTAGGATGACAGGCATGAACTTCCACGCCTGGCTTCATTTCATTTTAATATTGCCCATTTATCAAAAGTCAAATAATACACACAATATGAATAAATCTCTAAAGGAGTTGAACAAAAGACTCAAAACACAAAATTAAACACTGCTATTTTCATTTTTATGATTTATAGAATATATGAAACTAATTAATGACAGTAAATTAAGAAGATGAATACTTTTGTTTTTATGTTAAAGAGAGACTGGAATAAAAAGCATAGTGGAAATTTTTAGATTGACAAACAAAGGTTTCTGGCTTTGGTTATGATTAGCTGGCTGTGAGTAACTCGGCCAGGTTAACAAAGCAAATCATTCGGAGTCTTCCACACTCCAGAGAAAATGAAATGGTGAGTGTGGTATATATAAGTAATTGAAAAGTAATGGTATAAATTTAAAGACTCAGGAAGTGTTGTCAGTCCTACCTGTAATAACCTTAAACAAAGACATATCTGGGAATTAAGGACCTACTAATGCACACAGGTATGAAATTTCTATTATAAAACATGGATATTAAAAGGCAAAGATGTTTTAATTTTTTTAAAAATCTGTTATGCATGCTTAAAATTCTAAGCAAACAGAAAATGAAGAATTTTCTTCATTCTGATAAAGGCTATCTACAAAATGCACAATCTTTTATATTAAATACCTCTCTCCCCCAAAGAAGACTGTCAGATATCACCTGTTCAACTTAACAATATAGCACACGTGGGAAAAAAAAATACAAATCCAAGCAATAACAGGCAAGTGTCTGGTGATCCTGACATCTCTCTAGGAGTCCTTAATCCATGGAAATTAATATTCAAGATTAACCAGCACATATGGAGAGAAATGAGTCATATATATATGTGAATATATATATATATATATATATATATATATATATATATATATATATTCAACTCAAAATGAGTTATCACCAGATGAGTTTTTAAAATATCTTAAAGTATTCAAGTTGCTTCAGTGTAATCACAGGATCCTAAAACATACAAGCCAATACCTTAAATGTCTCTGACCTATGCATTATATAGAAGAAATTTACCATCTACTGATGACTTTGAAGATTAAAGACATACATAGTGAAAGAATGTAGGCCTTCTCAAAAAACATTAGATGGGTGAGGGATATAGATTAGTGGCACAAGGACCTGCCTTGCAAGCACAAAGTCCTGAGTTTGATTCCAGTTACTCATGCCAAAAGAAAAAAATATGTTAAAGACAAACAAGCAGGTTCTCCCCTCAAGACTCTATAAAACAAAGAGGGCCTGGAAATAGTTATTTTGGCACAGTGAGACCCATTTTTGCATTTGAAATTATCTAAAAATAAATTTGTGTAAAATAAGACCATTAGCTTGATGTAAAATATAATACTATAGAACTTTTAAGAGCAAATGTAGAAAATATTTTCAATCTTGAAATAGACTAACATTTTAATACAGAAATAATCTAGAGCAAAAAAATAGTATATTGTATACGAGATGTTTATATTTTCACATTTATTTTTTTCCTGGAATTGTAAAAAGTTGAAGAAAGAACAGAAAACACTAACACATAGCTGTGAAATTTGACGTCAGCATTGGCATGAGCTGAGTCTACAGCGTGTAGGACGGATGCAGTCCCAGTGCCTGTGGTAGTTGTCATGCTTCCTGTGTAGAGCTGTGCTCCCATCTGCGGTAAGCAGTAAATCATACTTGTACATAGAATTAATTGGGACGAGTTTTTAAGCGCATGTTACACGTTCTGTGTGTAGTGTCCCGAGAAATGTTACTCTTTGAGAGAAACATAGCTGTTTATGTCGGCAATTTCAGAAATTTTGAGCTTAATGTTACTAAACTCAGTCTAAACTTAAAATGTTGCAGCTACTGCTCCCTCCTTTCTGCTCTTGCCCTTTGCTGTTTTCCAGTGCCCTCAGTTGCTGTGCTCTGTCCTGTGCCACTCTGCCTTGGAGACAGCTGAATATGGACCGAGACCTCCACAAATTGAGAGCTAAATAAACCTTTCCTCCCTTAAAAATGAATAAATAAATAAATAAATAAATAAAAAGAAATACTCAAATGCTACCCAATAAAGCTCACTGATAGATTTTATATTTGAATAACCATTAGTGGATACAGTTTTTGGTAAATATTTTAAAACAAAATACTTCCAATATGTAGACATTATACTCTGGCATTAAATTTTGAAAGTGCCTTAAATCCTAAATTATCAAAGCAGTGCATCACTTTGAATGGCACAGCCTAGTCAAGGCAACCACACAACATAGTTTCATCATTTAAATTGGACGTAAGCTTGTGCATTGTTTTCTCACGTATTTGCATCACCAATCCATTTATTCCAACTGCTGTTTTCATGGACATTTGTAGAGGCAAGCAGTCAGGAAAAATAACATATATCATACATACACAAAAAAGAATGCTTGCACTCCATGATATTGGAAGTAAAAATGCCCTCTGTGAACAGATTTTCATGAATTCCAGCATAACACAAACAACATAGCCCTTAGGCCTGCATATGTGTTTGCACTTCCGCATAAGAGCAAAGATGATGTCTCTCAAGAAGTGAGAATGAGCAGACTGATCAACAGTTTCCTATGCAAAGATTAGTGCTTCTTCTTCTCAGTGATTTGCTCCTTCCACACACTCCTCTCTGTGTATAAAGAAACAGACTTTATCACATTGCCTGTTAGAATAATTGACACAACAGTGCTGCTCTTGACTGCTGCTATTGCAGTAAGTAACAAGCAGTCTCTCATAGCAGAGCCAAAAATCCCCTTGTCTTCTGGCATACAAATCAGTATCAAGGTAATTTATTAGATCACAACAAGTCTCAACCTGTTCAGCTTTCTACTTTACCATTAAACATAGTGAAATGGATTTTTTTTAATCTACAAAAAAAGAGAATGTGAAAACAGAATAGCTAGTGGAGTAGGAGTTTGACCAGTCAGATGTAGTGACAGATGTCAAATTCAGTGAGCTTCACTGTGTAAAATGTTATAGACAAATAAGTAAAATGTAGGTGGAGATGTGAAACCAGATTTATTTATTTATTTATTTATTTATTTATTTATTTATTTATTTATTTTTATATTATGTTATGTCTGACTCAGCCTGCCCTAGCAGTGGGTCTGACAAAGCTTGTGGTGCCGGGGATCAAACCGTAGTCCCTGTGATTGCTGTAGCTTGCCTAAGCAAATGCTTTAGACTGCTGAGCCATCTCACCGGCTCACAATACCATATTTAATAGTATGGAGGTCGTCAGTGACTTGAAAAAGAGCTCTGACGGTGGAGTAGTAAAAGGCCATCGAGTGCAGGTCCAAGAGAACAGAGTAAAGGAAATGGAAGACAGAAAAATATATACTTGATTTTCATTTCAGGGTTCTTGGGAGTCAAGAAATTTAGAAAAATTTCACCTGGAAAGCCTTATTGGAAAGTAGTGACACTGAGCATATCTGATCCTGTTGACTTGCATTTTCAGTTCACTGCCACTTTTGCCTCCCATACAAAAGGTTAGACCTGTCATGGTCTTAATTTTCTTGACAGATGAGAATTTAGAAGCCATTTGTGAATTAATAGTGCTATTCAGAATTATGATTGAGATGGACTTCACATTGGCCAGCTATACTTTTATGTTAATGAAGATGTATTGGAATTAAAATGGTGACTAAGTGATTTCCATTTCAATGGACTCTGAGAATCTAGGGTTGCTGCCTAGGGAAAATCCTAATTCTCATAGATCATGATTGACTACTCTTTTATTAGGAGGATGTAATTTGATTTCACCCGGGTCTAGCAGTAGAATTTAGGTGTTTTCCCCTTCACATGTTAATGAGAGCAATATTTATTTTGGTCCTTGCATAAATTATGTGGCAGAATGGCCATTTAATAACACAGCTGCTCTTCAAGCCCAGTGAATTTTGGCTCATTCAGCCTCTGCCTCGTCTGTCTTGTGCCTGCCCTGTGCTAAAACCCAGCTTAATGCAGCTGCAAGATCCTCGCAACACAGGACAGATAAGTTCCGGTGGCTTAGAACCTTCTGCTTCAGCAAACATGGGTCTTTTTGCTCTCTTGCTTTTCCCTCTTGGCAAATTTTAAATTCTTATTCTCTCAGAAGGCTCAAATAATTAAGAATTATCATATATTTTTAAGAGGCAGTTTTTTTTTTCCAGAAAGTTTCAATTTCTTCTAACTGCTTTTTGAAATAATTTTATGGATATATATTAGTTACATATTTTAAGTAATTTCATTAAAATATTTGTACTCAACAGTAAACTGGATAAAGTTCATTGGTTGTTCTAAAAATTACTGTTAATTTTGTGAATGTTATCATATTATATTTTAAGTATACAACTTTTTCTATACACTTTCACATAATTCAAGACTTACATACAATATAACAATTGAATTCCTATCATCTTGTTTTGTACAATTCTCTTTTGTTTCTAATTTTTTATTAATTTTATTATTTTTTAAAATAAAGAAGAGACAGCCAAGCATGCTGGTGAACGTCTGTAATCCAAGCACTTGGGAGGCTGAGGCAGGAGGATCTGTGTGAGTTTTAAGACCAGCCTGGGCTACAAAAGTGAGCTCAAGACCATCCTGAAATGCATAGTGAAGACAAAAGGAAAAAGACATATATATATATAATATATATATATATTATATATATATTATATATATTATATATATATTATATATATATATATATTATGATTACTTGCAGTAAAAATTGTATATCAAGAAGTGCGTAAATGCTAAAAAATGAACAGAAAAGAATATTAGCTTTAATCTTCTATCACACAAATTCCTTACAAATATTATTCTTAGCTATGTGCAAAAGTGAATAACAAATGTTTCAGTATAATTTGGGGTATATTACTTTCTACTTTAATTTATTATTTTATTTATAACGTTTTTCCTGTTCTAAGAATTCAGACACATGGAAATTCTCGTCAAGTTTTTGCTGTAGGACAAATCGCAGAGCTAGTAGTAGAAAATCTGTCGATCTGTCTTTTGTGTTTCAGTTTTTTTCTGTCTTTATGGAATTATGTTAGACTAAAGAGGTATGTGACTGAAGCATTCAGAGAGAAAGAAATCTATCTTATCCCTTGAGGTTGAATACATAAGGTTTCTTGGACAGCAGAGACTAATAGTCCTAACTTTTCAGCTCCCTAAGTTATTTCAGGTCATCCCAGTAAGGAAAAGCTTGTGTGAACACAGAACAGCTAAATACTAGCCTCCATCCTCCATCTTTTAGCCTCTGAGTTTCTTTATGAGTTAAGTGTGTTTCCTGTATACAGCATATTGTTGGATTTTGCTTCTTTATCCACTCTGCCAGTCTATTTTTTTTTTTAGTAGGAGAATTGAGTCCACTTACATTGATGATTATAACTGAAATATATTGACTTATGATTGACATTACTTACTACTGTTTACCCCTTTTTCTTCTGTGTTTAATTGGCTGCCCTATTTGGTGGGTTCTTTCTAGTATCATTTGGGAAATTCATGTCATTTTGGTCCCCCTCTAAACTATTTTTTGTAGTCTGTGTAGGGTTGGCTTTGACATCATGAAATTCTTTAGTTGCTGCTTGTCATGGAAGTATTTCACTACTCCTTCATACTTGAAAGAGAGTCTTGTAGGGTATAGCAGTTCAGCCTGGAATTTGTTTTCATGGAGGACTTCAAGTTCTCTACTCCATGCTCTCCCGACTTCATGGTTTGTGAAGAGAAATCTGCCATTATTCTGATGGATTTTCCTTTAAATGTGATCTGTGTGATCTGTTTCTTTTCTGTAGTAGCTTTTAGTATATTCTTCTTCTGCTGAATTTCTAGGATCTTGACTATTATATGCCTGGGTGTGTTTTTAGTTGGGTTTCTATTATTTGGAGTTTTATATGCTTCAGTTACCTGAATGTCTGATTGTTTTCTCATATTTGGGAAGTCTTCTGCTATTACTTCTGTTCATATTCTTTTCAGATCCTTTGTGTTGACTCCTTTTTTAATTGATTCCTATTAATCTCACATTGTTCATTTTTGCGTCATCTTGCAAATGTTGAATTATTTATTCTTGCATCCTAGTTGTTTTTAAGAGATTCTTTCTTACCTTTCCACTAGCTGGGACCATGTCTTCAAGATTTCAATGCTATCCTCACTTTCATTCATATGGTTTTGCCAGATTGTGACTAATATTTTCTTATATCTCTCTCTGAAACTCTTTCATGTGATCTATTTCTTTCCTGTATTTCTCTGTCATGGAATCCATCATTTTTCTATTCTGCTCCAAATATTTTATCAGTGTCTTCTTTAGTAGCATTTAAATTTTTCATTATACTTATCCTTTCTTTCTCTACTGCAGGGATTAGTTTTGCTCTGATCTCCTCTCTACGTTTCTGCAGTTGTTCTCCTACTTTAGATGCCATTAATTTAGAGATGTCTTTTTTTACTTTAGAGGTTATTTCTGGTCTAATTTTCTCCACATTTTTCTGCAGTTGTTTTTCCACATCAGGTTCTATTAATTCAAGTATTTTTTCTTACTTCAGATGTTATCTCTGATCTGAGTTCCTCTGTACATTTCTACACTTGTCTGTCTAACTCAGATGCTACAAATTCAGAGATTTTGGCTGCATGATTACCATTTTCTTCCATGGTAGTGTCTCCTGTATTTGTTCTGGTTGGATTCTGGACTTGAGGTTGCATCTTGCTCCTTCTCTTTGTCATTTTGTATAGCAGTGACCTCTGCAATTAGGTGAAATTATACCATTAGCGCCTGTCAAAATTTATGACCAGATCCACCAATCTTGATACTGTCCAGGTGTGCCTGGCTGTATCTGGTTGCTGTACTCAGCTTCTTCCTACTGCAGCTTAAGCATAAGGCATAAAATGTAAAGCTAGATTAGTATTCTGAGCTGTAAAAGTCTTAAATCAACAACTTCTAACATTGCCAGTTTTGCCAAAAACCCACTGCAATTATGGAACACTGGATTATGTATACAACTACTTTCTCTGAGTGCAACGAGAAGAAATTTTTGTACTAATAATGATCAGAAAAATTATCACATCTGCACACTGTGCTCTGTGTAACTAGTAGGAAGATAACAGTATGCATTGTATCAAATACTGGAAATGTACTTCTGATGTGTTTTGAAGCTGTAACATCGTTATTTCTTATTAAAAGTAACAAAAATAGTAAAAAAAAAAAATAGAGTAAAAACAAAAATAAAAGCAAAACCAGGTGCCGGGGAGATAACTCAGAAGCACGAGTGCCTGCCTGGCAAGGGCAAAGTGCTGAGTTCAATCCCTGGTTCTGAAAAAACAACGAAAAACAACAAAGAAACAAACAAAAAAAACCCCAGAGAAACAGAGTAACAAAAAGCAATACATATGGTACATAAAATTACCTAATGTGACAGTTATTGTTAATTTGCTATTCTCATTTTGAAAATATATACCATATGTATATATTGTATTCTATATTCTATCTATAAATAATATGTATTCTATAAATAAATAAATAAATAAATAAATAGTAGCCTCTACCTCAGGGAATATCATAAAATATCAGGGCGTGGAAAATAGTGCTTGACATTTCAGTTGAAGCAATTATACAAGAGAAAGTAATGAAAAGGATATAAATCAGGAAAATAATCTCAAATTATTCTTGTTTGCAAATAGGATACCATACTTAGAATACCCTAAAAGACTCTACCAAAAACTTATAGACTTGATATATAAATAAACAAAATAGTAAGATATTAAAATCGCCAGTAAAAATAATGAAGTGAGAAAGAAACCAGGAAAGTAATTGCAAGCAAAGACTTTCAAAAATTAAAATGCCTATGCATCAATTAACTAAGGAGGTTAAAAAAAAAAAGTCTGCAATGAAGACTTTCTGAGAACAAAAGAAGGACTTGATTAGGACTAAAAACACTGGAAAGATTTTTCATGTTCATGAATCAGCATATTAATGTGTTAAAGTGGCCATACACATATACAATATATATAAAATATATATGCAACATATACTATATATACATATACAATCATATCATTTCTATCAAAACACCAATGACATTCTTCACAGAACTAGAAAAAATAATCCTAAAATTGGTATCAAAACATAAAAGACTCAAAACAAAGGTAATCCTAAGCAAAATATGCAAGGATGGGGACTTCATAATAATTTTCAATTTATGCCATAAAGTCTTATTAACTAAACATTATGGTACAGGCACAAAAATACGCATATGAGTTGGTAACACAGAACAGAGGACCTAGAAACAATCCATACAACTTCAGTAATGTCAAACTGAACAATGAAATGTTGGGGAGAAAAATAACCTTCTTACCCAATGGTACTATGAAAACTGAGTATCTATGTGCAGAATAATGAGACCAGATCCCTCTCTCTCATGCTGTACAAAAATTAATTCAAAATGATCCAGAGACCAAAGTATAAGACTTAAAACTTTGAAAATACTAAAAGAATACATAATAAAACCACTGAAAGCTATAGGCACAGGTAAAGTTTGTAAGTAAGACTCAAAAAACTCAGAAAATCAGTAAATAAGCCTACATCAAGAGAGACAAGAGGCGATAGACTACTGAATAGAAAAAAAATCTTTTCCACCAGCACTTCCAATAGAGAATTGACATCTAGTAAATAAAAAACTCAAAAGAGTTACAATCAAAACTCAAGTAGCCCAGGCAATAAATGGGCACATAAATTGAAAGGGTTTCTCAGTTGTGAAAGAACAAGGGACCAGTAAGTGTATAAAAATGTTGAACTCTTGCCATTGCAGAGATGCCAATCAAAAACTACATTGTGAATCTATCTCGCCCAATCAACCAGGATATCATCAAGAGCACAAAAACAAAAAGAACAGTAACAATAATAACAGCAAAAATAAATGCCAGTGAAGAGGTGGTGAAAAGGAACCCTTGAACACAGTTAATTATACCATAAGTTAATATGGTTGTTATGGTATATAAACTTCTTCAAACATTAAAAATGCAAGGACTATTTGATCTAATTAATTATTCTTTTCCTTAGTATATACCAAAATTACTAAAGTCAGCATACTGTCGAATTTTTCCTTATTTGTATTTTCTTCAGCATAGCTCACAAAACTCAAACTATTTCATAAGAAAATGTAGTCACAAACAGGAATGAAATTTTGCCATATGTACATATGTGGATAGTACATGAGATTATCACATTAAGCAGAATATGTCAGGCACCAGAAGGTATATATTACATGGTTTCGCTTATATAAGAAAACTAAAACATAAAAAAAAATGTGTAAAACGAAGGAAAGTTAATAAGAAACAAGAGTTTACTATTCTAGAAATAAGGAAAGGATCAGGGCTCAAAAAGATAAGGGATAGGGAGGCAAAGGAAAAAAATTGTTCAAGTGTGTTAATACACATACTAATTCCCCAAGATTGAAGACCACTGCCATGAATTGCAAATATACACTAATATGAACATTTTATTTGAATATCATGTAACCATCACAATAATCATCAATAAATCATAAACTTTTATAGATTAAAATAACCTTAAAAACTTTGGGATTAGAGATACAGCTTAATGGTACAGGGCATACCTAGCAAGTCCAACCTGGGATTCAATCCACATCATGTCCAAAACAAACTGTTTTATTTACTCTTCTCTCTTTGCTGGGACCAACATGTGATACCCAAAATGAAGCAAGGAAAGGTTTATTTAGCTCACAGTTACTGGAGGTTTCAGTCCATACTCAGCTAGATCCAAGGGAGAAAGGTACAATGCAGTGGCCAGCAGTTCATGGTGGCAGAACAGCAACAATATGGTGATAGAGGCAACCAACTAAGGGAGCAGAGAGCAACAGTGCCAGTCTGTCTCTCTGTTTTTCTTTATAGCACATTCAGGCTCTCTGCCATGGCCTGTCTGCCTTAGGCCACACCCATAATCCCAGAAGGACTCAGATCCATAGTCCCATCAGTACTAAAACACATATTCCCAGTGGGTCATGAGTCAAGTCTCAAACTCTAGAAGTCCCAGCCCATGATTGCATGAGACTTTGGAGGGACAACTAGATATAAACCATAACACAAGCAAACAAATGAAATACCTTTTCCAAGAAGGTAAATAATAAAATTCAAATCCTATTCACTTCCAGTGTCTTCCCTTTAAATGCTAGGATTCCCCTTATTTTCTGAAGCACATCTTATATGTATTTTCCTACTGTGAGTTTTCAGTTGGAGCACTAAGACTAGATTTTTTTTTCTATTTTCTCCTGTCAATCCCACCGGAAGAGGCCTTTTCCTCAGTGTAACTTTTGAGCCAGTCAGCCTCTGCATAAAACATATGCAATATTTTCCTCTTCCATGCCTTACGGGAAAAGATTCAGCTGTTGAGAAAACCTGCAACCTTTGTACTGTGCCTTCATTAAATAAGAATTTAAAATTTTTTTAGACTATGTTCAGTCCATCAAGGTTATTGTCTATTTTTGTGCTTAAAGCAAATATTTTTATCCCTATTTTTCAAAAACATGTTCATCAGTGGAGAGCAGCTGAGCTGAAGATGAACCACATATTCAAGGCCACAGCCAAGCCAGCCCCAAGAAGATGGAGACAGAGGCAAGGTACTCGAACAAGTCATTGGAACTAGAGTTTGCAAAGCTAGTCCTTGAGACTCAGACACATTATCAAGATGACCTCTAGCTCAGAGGCATATCGACAGGCATCCGGCCTTGATGTTGTCCCCTGTTAACTACAGCATGGATAGCACCAAAAATGCGTTGCTTTCCGTGTTCTTGACTAAACACTGAGACCTGGTACACTCAACCCCATCCTAAGCTTCTCCCTTTCATTGCATATAAATAAAGACACAGATTGTGGGGGTAATCACTGTCTCTCTACCAGAGCGCTTGCATCCCACCCACTTCCAGCTTTCTTTCATTGTGCCTTATCTTTTCTTAATCTCCCCTTGCCCCGCACTCAGGACCTCAGTGACTGCACAGGTTACAGCATTCCTCTCTCAATTGGTTTCAAATGCATGGTGCCTTCAAAGCCTGCAAGGCGTGCCCTGGTACCAGCTTTCAAATTCCTGCATGTGAACTTATTCTCTAGTTCTTCAGGTGAACTTGCCTGGCTGCAGATAATATCAACTGAACCTAACTCTATCCTTGGCCGTGAATATATGGTTAATGCATCACTTGGTAAGATAAAAACTGGGATACAAGCAGGTACCAAGAACACTGAAATCATGGACTTTAAATCTTTTAATTCTTTATCTTATCTTATCTTATTTATATATTGGTTTAATTTAATTATTCACACTGTATGCTGATTTTCTTCGCATGGTGGAAAACCTGACCACAATACTTTTGCTGGCATAGGTATTCCTCGCTTATAAGATTTTACAATCTACAGACAGAGTAGTTAGATGTAAAATAAATGAATGAATGAATAAATAAATAAATAAATAAATAAATAAATAAATAAATAAATATCCCAGGAAAGAATTCTGCTTGAGTTTCAGCCTAATATCAGTTAGTAGTGATTAATTCTAAGTAGTCAAAGTAGAGTTTGGGCAGAGCACAGCCATGGCTCTGGCAGAGGCCATGAATATAAAGAGAAATAGATATTTTAAAAAATAAAAAGAACAAACCCATCATTCAGATTCCTTTCTCTTGTTTACCATACCCATAGAGAGCTCCCTCATTGACTCTGTGTGTGTGTCTGTCTACCACTGTGTCTCTTTGTTTCTGTCTCTGTCTCTGTCTCTCTCTCTCTCTCTCACATACACACATACACACAGAAACGCACACATACACGCACACTTTGTAAAATGGTGACAGTGTTCTGAAAATAAAGAGGTAAATGGAGACAATAAAGCAGACAGCTCATGGTTATACTTTTCATTGTGTTGAGGAGGTTATAGGTAAAATTCCAAAAGGTAAAATCCCTTGTGAACTGCTTGTAAAATATTCCTTACAAAGATGGAAAAACATGTGAGTTGAGCAGTTTTATCACAGAGCTTATAAAGTGACATACTATCAGAATTCAATTTAAAATTCAGCCTGAGTTGGCTTGCACAGCCACTGCTTATATTGTCTCTCCTGATTCTAGCCTTCTATTAATTTGATAAAACTTACAAAATTAAAAATATTGAGGCAGTTTTCTTTTTTTCTAACAACTTTAATCTTCATATACATATAATTCTTCATGTCATGAACCACTGAAATTAACCCTAACTGTCATCTAGAGCTACGTATATGATCTAGTTTGACTTTAAAAATAATATTTGGCAGGGAGAACACTGTTTTTCTCATTGTAATTTTAATGAAAAATCAGTCTAGTTAGAGTGGTTTTAAAATTTTATTTCTCAAGATCTGATTTCTTCCAAGTAAGTAGAGTTGTTTCCTAGATAATTCACAGCATATGAAAGTTTTCTGTCTAAAGCTGGAAGCCACATAAGCAAAACATGTTCAGGAGTAACACCATAGGGCACCACTTGTGCGTCTGGTGGGCCATGAGGCTCAGTTCAGCAGACTGGAGTATGGGCTTGCGATCATGTCAATAGTTTTTTTTTTTTTCTCTCTCTCTCTCTTTCTCTAGAATGATAAAAACAGCATACATAATTGTCACTCATCCTATGTGGCGGCCACAAGCTAAATTAGCCTTAGGAAGAATCAAATATACAAAATAATTAATAAGATAAAAAATAGACAATCACTTGGTGTCTTCCTTGAAAAATTATAAAGTTATTCAACTTCTGATATTTTAAAAACGATAGAAAATAAAATTTTTGACTGCGTAACTCGGCTTCTTTTCAAATATATTCTTACTATATTTATTTATTAATTTTTGGTGATATCAAGGATTGAACTCAGGACATTGCGCTTGCCAAGCAAGCACTGATTCTCCCCAGCGATCTTCCCAGCCCTGTCCTTACTGGTTAAGGGTATGTGTGCTGCAGTTGCCTGTTCCTTCATCGCTTAGGTCCTTTGCCCATCTGCATATTATTTTTCTCTGCAGAAACTAATGCCTTTACCTGTCTAATGCTGATGGGCCCCATCCTCTTGGTCTTCTGCAAAGTTTCTAGAACGTTTCCTTGGAGCTGAAAACAACATTTTTAATCTAGTTAAAATACATCACAAATTCAAATATTTTTGAGGGCAAGTTAAATAATAAAACATGATCTGCTTGCAAAAGTGAGATATTAGGCCATGTCCTCCAGTATCTAATTTGATTTAGTGAGCCACAGGCAGAGCTTTCTAAAAAAAAAAAAAAAGCAAAGTAAACTATATAAATAGAATAAAAAGAAAATACCAGAGCATACGATCAATATAGTAAGGGAAATATGGTTTTATAGTACTGGGGATGGTTATAATATAATATACTTTTCACTATGTGTACCTTTCACAAATTGAAAGATGTTAAAGTCATTAGTATGTGCTTAATTTGAAATAATCAACAAAATAAATGAAATGCTACTCCAACCAAAGAAAATACATGTGTAGATAGAACAGCCTAGCTCAAATCATCTTTTAACTCTCCAAAACAGAGTTTTCACATAAAATCTAATTTACTTTCTAATTAAAAGATAAGCAAGAACTGAGGAGATAGCTCAGTGGCTTAAATGCCTGTCTGGCAAGTGCAAGAATGGAGTTTAATCCCCGGTACCACATGTAGTGCTCACCCCTTGCTGTGCCAACCACTGCAACCAGGCGAGGTGCTACCTGTCTATAATCCCAGCACTGGGGAGTCTGAGATAGGAGCATCATCATCAGTCTGACTTGCATAGCATGACCATGTAGCCAATAAATAGATTTATAAAACACTTTAAAAAATGATCAAATGTGTAATTTGGACTTATTTTCTTTGTTTTCATTAAATATAATAATCTTGTCCATACAGAATCCTGGAAAAAAAAAAAAAAAGAATTTCCTTTAATTTGAGCTATTTTCCGTGAGCATCAAAAACTTTAAATTCTCAAACAATGCCAATATAAAAACACAATAGATCGATTTTACAATGTTACCTTTTAAAATCAAATGTCTTTGTCCTCTTTATCTGATTCAGGCTCATCTTCATTTTCATCACAAAGACAGGGAGTCAAGTTATTTTTTTTCTGTTAGATTTTTTTTTCATTTTTATTTGTTTCTAAAACCAAAGAGAACAAATATAAGCTTTTAATTTCTTTGCCTGGGTCGTTAGTTTGATTTTCTGCTTTTTTTGCTCTGAAGTATCTAATGACTTCACAATTTTTATCACTCCTATTACTTTCTATTGTTGTTATTTCCTCAACAGAAAAGTTCTCACAGCTCCCTCCTGGAAATATGATTTAGAGAACACATTTTGCTATTTTATTTGTCATATGAAAATATCTATAGAATCTGAGACAGTGACTCCAAGAATTTTGCTTGAGGCCTTTAGCCTAGTAGAGCTTTTGAAGACTTCCTTTTCAGCATCATTTAACATTACAAACGGTGAATAAAAATTCTGGTTTTTCATCAACCTTCTCAACTTCAGCTTTGAGGTCACCTGGTTCTTCTCAAACACGTCAACTAAATCAAAGAGTCTCTCATCATGACCCTTCATCTCCTAACCCTTCATCTCCCTAATCCTTCATCTCCCCAGTTCTAGAGTTTCTGTTTTTATTATAAAGCCTTGTGTCCATGCAGTGGCAATCCCAAAGTATCCCGACCCAGCACATCTCTGGTAATCATGGAATCCCTATTTCTTTATTCTTCAGTAAATTCCTTAAACCAGTAGTTGATTTATAGTCAGTCCCATCTCACATAGTCAAATATGGTGTCCTGGTTGATTAGCCACACTCTAATTTTTTTACTTCTTGATTAAAAAAAAAAAAAATGTGTGTAGGAGGGGCCAGGAAGTTCCTCATGAGAAAGACATCCCTTTGTGGCTAAAACTTTCAGAAAATGCTACTGCTTTCACTTCTATATTATCTTTCCTGATCCCATAGATACAACCCATCTCAACAATTTGGCTGGTACTCATCTTCTTAGCATGATCCATTTCATCTGCCTCATATAAATCTTCCACCAGTACTTCTTGGTGTTACTTGCTCTACTCTTTCTGCTACATCACTGTTTTGAATCTTGGTCTTCCTACGGTAGCTACAAGATAAAGAGCTAGTGCTGTTTCTTAAACAAAGAACATGCCTCGCATGGGCCCCATAGTAGATGCATGATGATTTGGGGCATAGGTTTTCTTGAGTTTCTTTCATAGGCTAATCACAGACCGCAGAGTTAGAAAGCAGGCTCTTAGAAGTAGTGTTGCATGTCAGAGTAGACACATGCTACACCCTCATTAGTGATGCTCAAATTCAGAGACTCGCATCTTTGAGCTTTGTGTGCCAAAGATGTTTCTGCTGTTTAGGGTTTGGGGACTGTACAGAGTTGTGTTTTCTTTGTTTGTTTGTTTGCTTGTGTTTTTGTTGTTGTTGTTTTGGTTTTGGGCAGCTCAGCCTACCCTGAGGGCAGTGTTGGTGCAGCATGTGATGCTGTGGATACAATCGCATCACCCTGAGCATGCCTAACTGTGCCTAAGCAGGTGCTACAGAGCGCTGAGCTATCTCCCTGGCCTCATCCTTCTGATTTCTTGTCTCCCTAATGTCCTTCTGGACATTAATTCCCAATATATTTCAAATGAACTCTGCCTAATTTATGTAATGAGGACTTGAGAGGCCAGAGCTTTTGGGGCCTTCTGAACTAGCTAGTCAGGGAGGAACAGTCCTCAGATGATATTCCTGGAATTAGTGGGAACAAAATTCCCACTAAGCGACAGTGTGCAAAGGGTGATCTGTTCCCCTAGATGAGGCTTTGTAGGAGTGTATGGCTTAGAATCTATTAAACAACAACCTTCAGAATGTTCAATGATTACTCCAGATTCTTGTAAATGTAGAATAGAACCATGTCATTCTTTTTCCATTATTTACTCTTTGAATATTGTTTTATTCTGTTAGTACTTTATCATAAACTGAGACTTTGGAATATTACCTTTAATTGTTGCATGCTAAGGAGTGTGAAAAAATATTCAAAAAACATAATTTGTTATCAACTATCCCATAATCTATAGCATGTCTGTGGAGAAGTTTCCTGTTTCCTTTTACTAATAGAAGAAATGTGCCAAGTAATTTTCCCTAAAATAATATAAAACATGTGTATTTTATGTGGCACAAGGTTAGAATTATCCCATACTATAATTTTAGTATTTCTTTCATGTTAAGTGCTTTGGAGCTCACTTAGTTTACATGATCCAACAGGTGTAACTGCACTGTATAACAAGTATATTCTGTCTGCAGAAGCCAAAAGTTCTAATATTTTATCTGTATCCTTGAAAATTGATCTAGTTGAAAATCTTACTACATTGAGTGATAATATGAAATAATAGGATGGTTTTCTCTCCAATCATGTAGTGTTGCTATGTGGGCCATGTTGGCTGCTGCAAGGTTTGACAAGGAAAGGTTTGTAATGTGGATGTTATGGACACCAATTCTCGCCTACAGCTTTACCAAGTAAGTACCACCCTCTACACTCAGGAACTTATATGGCGCCTCAATGAATGGGGAGATGGATGCTGGTAAAAATGAGTTCAATTTAGCCTTCTGCTACTTTGAAATGTGATGTTTCCTAGATAAATAGCGTAAAGAAAAAATACAACATAAATTAAATGATATATACTTGATAAAGTTTTAGCACTTCTTCCTTTTTTGTACAACTAATCAATAGTAATATAAAAGATTGAATTAAAAAGAACAAGGGATTTTTTTTTCTTGGTGGAGAGTAGAAGCTCTGGAAGTACAAAAGTGATTCAGTTGAATATGAGTCAGTTTATTTTACCACAAAGTACATAGATGGCAGGGAAATAGATACATAGATAAAATAATATTAGCTAATCAGTCACTTAGCCTAAGGGAACACTGCTTTGTTATTTTGTTTGGACTTCTGCCATGTCATTTGGTAACAAGGGCAGATTATGATTCTTTTTTAGGTTTTTATTCTTGTCTAATATAAAATTCTAAATCATTTTTAATTTTTTAAAAAATGTTTATTTATTTATTTATTTATTTATTTATTTGGTATAGGGTCTCACTATGCAGCTCAGACTCATAATGTTGCTCCTGTCTCAGCCACTCTGGTCCTGGGATTACAGGCGTGCATCGCCACTCCCAGTTTCACTGGGTGGCATACTATGCCTAGGGTTCTGGGGCTGGCACAGCATATGGTACCAAGGATCAAATCTGGGTCCTTGCACTGCCAAGCAAGCACTTAGACTGCTAAGCTATCTTCCTAGACCTCCTAAATATTTTTATTTGACATAGTTTCTTAGTTATTTTTCTTATAGCTGTGCCAAAATATCCAATACCCAAAGTTAGAGGAGAACAGTTTTGTTGTAGCTCACAGTCTACAGTCCACAGAGTCCAAAGCAGGTGGTATGCAGAGGAACATTGTGGAGGAAAAAGAGTCAGTGGTGGGCAGAAGGCAGCAAAGCAGTGAAGGGGCCAAACAGCGGCAGCAGCAGAAGCCTTCTTCCCCCCTCTCTCCCTTCAAGGATTTCCCACCTACACCCAGGATGGACTTTCCTATTAGCCACACCAGAATCACTCCAATAAATTAGTGGACTAACTTACTTGTTTCATGTTCCTAATAACAGCATGGCACACTTAATCCTAGCACTATACATCCTAGACTGAGCCCCTTATTGAGTTGAAAAACTCCATCTATGACCACCTGAGGTGTGGGAGGACATCTAGATAAAAGCCACAACATTTGACTTTTTCTTCGGTCATTGTTATATAAATTGTACTAATTTATAGCAATGAAATGACTTCCTAATGAAGGAAATATTGTGTAACATATATTCAATATGTGGCTTATTATTGTTTAAGAGTACTGACGGTGAGATAGCTCAGTAGACTAAGTGCCTACTTAGGTAAGCCAAAGGACTGGGATTCGATCCCCAGCACCACATGCCACCCTGGCCCCACCCTGAGGCATGTTGATCTGGCCACCAAGACTAGGTGTTATGGTACATGTCTATAATCCAAACACGGGGGGCAGAGCTGAAACAGGAGAATCACTAAGAGTCTGAACTGCATAGCAAGACCCTGTGTCTAATAATAATAATAATAATAATAATAATAGTAAGTCAAAATTAAATTTGTGTTAGTTTGACACTGCCAGTGGAATACATTATTTACAAAAGATTCTGGAGTACATGATAATTTTGTACTCATTTGTGTTTCAAAAAGCCAAGCAAAATATTTTATGCTATAGAAAAGGTTTCATGTCCTGTTGATTTAATGCATGTTTAAGTCATATGAATTTCATTAGATAAACAATTCCACCATCCAATCAGGTTGATATTGTTAAATATTGCACATTTTAAAATTTATATTTGAAAAACTAATAATCATAATGTTAGTTATTGTGATTTAATAATTGCAATGCGAAAATCAAAAGAGTAGCATAGAGCTGACCAGAAAGCTATAGTCTACATTTATTTTGTTATAGTGGGTAGAATTAGTTGCTTTTGCCAGATTCTATAGATTATATTATTTCAATCTATAGCTTTATGAAAGTTTGTGTATTATTATAGATGTGAAATATATATACATATGTATATATGTATAACATAAAAAGATAATCATCAAAAGAAAGTTTTAAATAATTATCGAATAAAGAAATATTTGCATTATAAAAATATAAATATTCTGGAAGGAAAATTAGACAACAAAACAGTGCATATTTAATCATGTGCTAACTGGTTTGCCACAGATGTCTGAGTATAGGAAAAGTCATTATGGATTGAAGCTGCTGAAGTGAGTATAAAAGGATATAGTTTCTTTTTTCTTTTTAAGGATATAGTTTTTTAAAAAATTTTTATTTTATTTTATTTTATTTTTTTCTTGTTTCAGAACTTTTGTTTGTTTATTCACTCATTTTTATGGCCGGCTCAGCTCACCCCGAGGGCAGGGCTGGCGCAGCATGTGGTGCCAGGGATCGAACCGTGGTCCCTGAAGCTGCCCAAGCTTTCCCAAGCAGGTGCTTTAGACCACTGAGCCATCCCACCGGGCCAAGGATATAGTTTTTGAACTGAGCTTTTCAGTACAAGATGCATAAGATAAAAAAGTATTATTGATGTGAAAAGCACAAGCAAGGAGAAAAAAAGTAGATTTAAAGTAGCACTCTGTAATAAAACTATAATATTTGACATGAATGCAAAACCCATGTATATTTTCTGCAGCCACTTTAACAAAAGTGGAAGGAAGTAAGTAAAGTTAAACTTATTAATATATTTTATATAGCTCAATATATTAAAAGTATTAAGATTTGAATTTGAAATAAGATTAGCATGAAGATATTCTGAGACTGTACCGTGTTTCTTCAAGTCCATATATATTCATACATACAGGTCCTCTCGACTTGGCCTTTTTTCAAATGTACTTAGTACAGTATCTATAGAGCTTCATTACACAGACTGGGCTTGTAGTCATCCTCTTGTTTGCTGCCTCTCAAACGCTGGGATTACAGACATGTGCCAACATACCTAGTCTCAATCACTGTCACACTACACTCTTAGGCGGTGATAGTACAGCACTTCAGGGATCCAAATCCAGCTCTGTGTCTGCTTAAGCAGGAGCTTTAATCCACTGAGCTATCTAGTCAGCCCTTGATCCTCTCAACTTGAGTGCTCCACATTCCCAGTTTATTGCCCATGGAAGACTTGACTAAGCCTATCAGCCTCGGCTACCGTCCCATGGTTCTTCTGGCTCCACTTTTTTTTTTTTTTTTTGCATGTAGAGGGATTGACTCCCTGGCCTCATGTATGATAAGCAACTGCTGTGACACTAAGCTAGATTTGTAGCCCTAGCAGTGTATATTCACCAGTGAAAACTTTCAGACTGAATTATGTAGTTTTTCTAATAGAGAATGATAAAATGAAATCATACTGGTGGAGAAGAATATGCAAATATTGCAAAGATCTAATTCAGAGGCATGTTTTGGCCCCCACATATGCTGTGTTAACCACTTTGAATTATCTATTCCTTCTTAAAGCTAAAGACTAGTGCATCCTCTCTTATTTCACTTGCCATGTACATGTGCTACTTAGGTGGAGCCTCCTTCTCTGCCCTTCAGTGTTGGTGATTTGGGGTTCTCTTTGTTGATCCCTACCCTGGTCTTCATTGCACAAATTCTCTTGTCCAACGATATCTCAATCTTTGATGCATACAGATGTCACTTTAATCTCTAAGCCTTATGCTTCTTATAAAAATTTCTCCTAGGATTACCATGCGTTTTCTATGCATAGATGGTCTACATTTCACGTTGTGTCATCACAGTCACTAGAATTAGAAACCTTAACACCATGAGCCTCGACAATTCCCACTTCTGTACTAATCTGCAAATCCTAATGATTTCATCAACTTAATGTGTATCATTACTTCATTCCTACTGTGTTAATTTACTTGCCTGCTTCCCTTTTTTGTGATGGAGCAAAATATTTGTAAAATCTCTATTCTGCTACTCATATGCCCTGAAAACTATTCACCCAATATCTAACAAAGGCATGTAAAATGAAAGATTGACCATGCTAATTTTCTTTCTTAGAGCAGTTCAGTAGCTAACATGAATGTAAAAGGCCCAGGTTTTCTAACCCTCTTTAATGCTTTCTTCTTTAATTGTATGCTGCAACTATTTTCTGAATTGAACACCCTAACAACACAAACTTCCTGTAGTGTATCATCATCAGGCAGTGTGTGTATATGGAGACTTGTGAGTCATGCTTATACAATTCCATTTCCCCTTCAATTTCTTTATTTCTAGAATGTTACTCATGTAACTACCCAGGACGCATCAAACACGTCTCTACAGTGCCACAAATTGGCCACCATCAAAGGCTGCTTCCCACATGCCTGAATTATCTTGCAGTCTTATAGAATCCGACCCCAGAAAGATGGGCACACAGACAGGAGCTCTTGGCCTTTGCCACCAGAACTCCTTCTCTGATCCATCGCTGGAAAAGTGAGCACCCAAAACCCAACCCTGGCATCTACTGTGGAACCCTACAGGAAAATTCCCTTCAGAGAGCCTAGGAGTCAGTACCTCCAGTTAATCCAGAATCTGAACATCTTGCTAGAGGAGCAAAATGGGCTCACTTCCATGAGCTGCAGCAGGAAGAAGTAGAGCACAGCAGCCAGACCCAAGCAGGCACATCTGAACAAGATCTAACTTGGTAGATCTGGACCCAAATTTCAATAGACACTAAAGGCATAACTTCACCAAAATTCTACACTGTAGGTCAGAGGACACTGCTATACAAAATGACAAAGAGAAGGAACAACATGTTGCCTCAGGAGCTGAGTCCACCTAGAACAAATGCAGAAGACACAAGCATAGAAGAAATTGGGAATCACACAGCTAAAGTCTCTGAATTAATAATATCTGTAGTAACGAAACAAATGCAGACATGAATAAAGAAACTCAGATCAGAAGTAACCTCTGAAGTTAAGAAAGAAATACCTGAGTTAATAGTGTCTGAAATAAAACAAAACAAAACAAAACAAAACAAAACAAAACAAAAGAAAAAGAAAACAACTACAGAAAGGTATAGAGAACAACAGATCAGAAATAACTTCCAAAGTAAAAAATAAATAAATAAATAAATAAATAAACGTCTGCATTAATAGCATATGCAGGGACAACTGCAGAAAGACAGAGAAGAAATCAGATCAAAAATAATCTCTGAACAAGCCGGGCGTGGTGGCGCACGCCTGTAATCCCAGCACTCGGGAGGCTGAGGCAGGAGGATCAGTGCGAGTTCAAGACCAGCCTGGGCTACAAAAGTGAGCTCAAGGCCAGCCTCAACTGCACAGTGAGACCCTGTCTCAAAAAGACAAAAAAAATAAAATAAAATAAATAATAATAATAATCTCTGAAGTAGAGAGAGAAAAAATAATAGTAATGAAAGACAATAAATGTTTCTAAAGAAGATATGATAAAAAGTTAAAGGAAAATAGAAAAATGATGGAATCTTTGAATGAACAATATAGGAAAAAAATAGATCACATGAAGCAGTTTCAAAGAGATATACAGCAAAGTAAAACCTCAATCGCAAGCTGGCAAAATGATATGAATAAAAGTGAGGATAGAGTTTCAGATCTTGAAAACACAGTCAAAGCTATTGGAAAGGTAACAAACAAACAAAAAAAACCTCTTAAAAGCAACTAGGATTCAGGAAAGAATAATTCAACATCTGTAAGATGATGAAAGATGAAAAACATGAGACTAATAGGTGTCAACGAGAAAGGAGTCAAACAAAATGATATAAAAAGAATATTGACAGAATTAGTAGCAGAAAACTTCCCAAATACTAGAAGACAATCACACATTCAGTCAACTGAAGCATAGAGAACTCCAAATAATATCAACCCAACTGAAAAATAAGAGACAAGATCCCAGAAATCCAGCAAAAGAATAATATACTAAAAGCCACTAGAGAAAAGAAACAGATCACATTTAAAGAACAATCCGTTAGAATAATGGCAGATTTCTCTTCACAAACTATGAAGTAAAGAAGAGCACGGAGCAGAGTGTTTCAAGTTCTCTATGAAAACAAATTCCAGCCCAGGCTGCTATACCCTGCAAAAGGCGAGCTATATTATTGAAATACTTCTATGACAAAGATCAACTAGAGAATTTCATGATGTCAGAGCCAAAACCACACAAATTATTTTAGAGAGTGAACAAAACAACCAGAACTCCATGAATGAGAACAGAAAGAACACAAAAACAGGGCAACCAATGAAACACAGGAAGAAAAGCACTAAACAATAGTAGGTTAAAAAAATGTCAAACAAAAGTCAATACATTCCAATAATAACCATCAAAGTAAATGGACTTAATTCTCCAATTAAAAGAAATAGACTGGCACAACGGATAGGGAAGCAAAATCCAACAATATGCTGTACACAAAAAACACACTTAACTAATAAAGAACTTCATAACCTGAAATTCAGAGGATTGAAAAGAATACTACACAACCCAGAACGTCAGAAAAAAAAGCATTGGTAGCAATCCTGTTTGCAGATATTCTGAACTTCACTCCAAGATGGATCAAATGAAATCAAGAAGGCCAGTACATACTGGCTAGGGGAAAAAAATCAAGATGAAGAGGTTACACGCATATATATGTATGCATCCAACATGGGAGCACCAAGCTATATAAAACAAATCTTAATGGATATTAAAATCTAATATACAATACCACAATCTTAACAGGAGACCTCAATATCCCTTTATTCCCAAAACATAGGTTAAGCAGACAAAAAATTAGCAAAGAAGTAGTAGATCTGAATGGAACTTGGAACAACTAGACTGAATGAACATATACAGAGTATTACAGCCAATCACTTTTAAATCTACATTTTTTTCAGCTTCATATGGGACAGTTTCGAAAATAGACTACATACTAGTCCATAGGTCACACTTATTATCTGACCTCAGTACAATCAAACTGGACATAAATAGCAAAAGAAACCACACGAACCCCAGAAATTTTTAGAAATTAAACAGCACCCTCCACAGCAAAGAGTGAGTTGCAAATGAAATTAAACAAGAAATTAAACAATATTTAATTGTAAAATTTTAATGAAAACTCAAACACAACTTATCAGAATTTATGTAATACAATTACAGCACTTCTTAGAGGGAAATTTATAGCTTTGAAAGTACACATTAACAAAACAGAACTGGAATAAATACTCTAATGCCGTACCTAAATCATCTACAAAAGGAATAGCAAGCCAAATCCAAAGCCCAAAGACCAGAGGAAATTAAAAAGATTAGAGCAGAAATTAATTCAATTGAGACAAAGAAAACAATACAAAGAATTAATGAATCAAAAATCTGGTTCTTTGAAAGATTAAATAAAATCAATGAGTCCCTACATAACTTCATCAAAAAGAGGAAAGAAAGAACTAAAATTCAAGGAGTAAGGAATAAAAAGGGTGAAATTAATACAGACCCAGCAGAAATTCAGAGGATCATAAATAGCTACTTTGAGAATCTTTAATATCACAGAATTGAAGATACAGATATAATAGACAGATTCCTAGAAAAGTACAAATTACCAAAACTGAATGAAGGAGATATAAGTAATCTCAATAACCAAATAATTGTCAATGAAATACAAAATGTAATAAAAAAGCCTACCAACAAAGAAAAGTCCAGGTCCTGATGGATTCATCACTGAATTCTATAAGAAATTTACAGAAGATAAAATCCCAGTACTCCTCAAACACTTCAATGAAATTGAAAAGGAAAAAAAAATCCTCCCAAGATCATTCCTGGAGGCATGTATTATATTGATACCAAAACCAGGGAAAGATACAACTAAAAAAGAGAACTATAGGACAAAATCTATCATAAACAGGATGCAAAAATCCTCAAAAAATCATTACAAATAGAATACAGCAAATCATTAAGAAGATTATCTTCCAAGACCAGGTAGGATTCAGCCCAGGGATACAAGTATGGTTCAATATTCACAAATCTATAAATGTGATACACTATATCAATATAGCCAAATCCAAAAACCACATGATCAGCTTTTGACAAACTCAAACACTCATTCATGTTCAAAGTTCTACAGAACATTAGAATAGATGGCCTCAAACTCAATCTGATAAAAGCCATCTATGACAATCCAATGGCTAACATAATGTTACATGGGGAAAAATTGAAATGTTTTACTCTAAGATCTAGTACAAGACAAAGATGTCCTCTATCACTACTCCTATTCTATATAGTTCTGGAATTATTAGCTACAGCCATTAGACAAGAGAGAGGAATAAAAAGAATAAGGATAGGTAAAGAAGAAGTTAAACTATCATTATTTGCAGATGACATAAGTCTTCTTAGAAGACCAAAAGCACTCCAAAAAAGAAGCAGCTAGAATTAATATGCAACTTCAGTAGCATAGCAGGATGCAAAGTTAACACTCAAACAACAATACCATTCCTCTACACATTGAGAGGGAAATTAGAGAAACAATACCTTTTATAATAGTACTACAGAAAATGAAATACTTAGGAATTAATCTAAATAAAGAAGTAAAATATATTTTCAATGAAAATTACAGTATTCTGAAAAAGGAGATCCTAGAGGATTTTAGAAAATGGAAAGATAGTCCCTGTTAATGGGCAGGAAGAACCAACATTGTGAAGATGGCCATACTCCCTAAACTGTTATACAGATTTAATGCAATCACTATCAAAATACCATCAACATACCTACAGACCTGGAGAAATCATTCCTAAATTTATTTGGAACCAGAAAAGACCTAGAATTGCAAAGACAATCATGGACAACAAAGATAAGTCAGGAGGCATAACAATTCCTGACCTAAAATTATACTACAAATCCACAGTGATGAAATCATCATATTTGGAAAAAAATACACTTGAAAATCAATGGAACAGATTAGAAGCTGCAGAAGAAATTACAAATACACTCAGCCACCTTATCTTTGACTATGTCCACTGGAAGGAGGATAGCCTCTTTAACAAATGGTGCCTGCAAAGCTAGATCTCTACATGTGGAAAACTAAAACTTGACCCAGGTCTATCATCATGGACATATGGAAATCAGTGTCGAGACACCTTAAAATTTAGGAATGGCAATCCCATTCAATATGGCTTTCCATCTACTTTGAATTTTCCCAAAAGAACTGAAAAGGTCATTTAGTGATGTTTGTCCACCTTTGTTTGTAGCAGCACAATTTGTGATAGCCAAATCTTGGAAACAACCAAAATGCCCATCGGTGGAAAAATGGTTGAAAAAGATGCGGTGTTTTTCTTGTTTCAGAACTTTTTTTTTTTTTTTTGTCTTTTTGAGACAGTTGAGGCTGGTCCTGCGCTCACTTTTGTAGCCCAGGCTGGTCTCGAACTCGCACTGATCCTCCTGCCTCAGCCTCCCAAGTGCTGGGATTACAGGCGTGAGCCACCACGCCCGGCTTAAGATGCGGTGTTTTTAAACAATTCAATATTACTCACCTATAAAGAATGATGTGTTAGAAGACTTCATATAAAAGCCGGGTGTGGTGGCGCATGCCTGTAATCCCAGCACTCGGGAGGCTGAAGCAGGAGCATCGGTGAGAGTTGAAGACCAGCCTGGGCTACAAAAGTGAGCTCAAGGCCAGCCAGAACTGCATAGTGAGACCCTGTCTCAAAAAGACAAAAAAAAAAAAAAAGACTTCATATATAAGTGGATGTATCTTGAACATATACTCTTAAGTGAAATAAACCAGACCTACATGCGTAAATATTGTATAGTGTATAAGAACACAATAGAAGAAATAAAAATGGAAAGATATAACATTGCTGAATGGAAATCTAGAACTTAAGGATGAAATAGTGAAGAGACAGCAAGCAGAAAAGTTAGGACACATGGCGTATGCAAAACCATGCACTTGTATAGGCAGGATGAATTAGATAATGGTCCTAAGAATCTCCAACAGGTTTTTGACAGTTACAGTAGCAATGTGTAAGACTAAAACCATGCTTGGAATGCCTGTAATTCCAGTCTTTTAGATGTGTGCTGCTTCTAAAGTAATTTTAATTATTATTATACTATTTCTCAATTAAATGTTTTAAAAGAAAACAAAAAAGAGTAATCAAAGAGAAAATGAGACAAACAAAAATCCATAGAATTGACCTGATATAATTTTGTGTGTGTTTAGATTTCTAAATTTCTATGTAAAAATGTGTAACAGTTTTTTAATCATATTCTGTAGGGATTTATTAGAATGTCAATGATGATGGAAAATACTGATTCCATGTTAAGTCTAAGGCATTTAATATTCAGAAAGACAATGATGTTAAGCTCAATTACCTATGTGATAGAATAATAATATCACTAAGTTTCTCTTCTGGAGAGTTAACAAATTAAGTTTACAGACCAAAATATTTAAAGAAAAAAAAAAAAAAAAAGGCCAAAAGGATAGCCATATTTTGGCCCTCGTCCTTCAAGGTCAGTGATGACTCTGGACATAAGAGAACCTGTTCTGTAACATCCTATAACTCAGTGGTGTCCCCATTTTCTCTTCAAGGAGATTATGGAGCCACAGAGGAAGTGGATTGATGATGTATTATGGGCCTAAGGAGAGTCACCTAGGGAGAAAATATTCTCTTAGGCCTTCACAGAGAACAAACTGGTCAAGCAATAACCATGAATCATCCAGCCAGATGACACTGGCAAAAGTTCTACAAAACACTGTACATAGTTTCAAGGTAAACCCTGAGGGGATTTGACTCATCTTGTCAGATATGAAAGTTACACATTTTATTATATAGGTCTTGCCTTAACTTGAACTTACCTACCCAGTGGAAAAGTTTAACCACAAGACATAAAAAGGAAAGTGAGACTAATATTAATATTAATATTAATTATTAATAAAAGGCTCTAGTCAACAACTTCTGACATTGCCAGCTCTGCCGATAATTCACTATGATTATTTAATGTTGGACTATGTATATTATTTAATGTTGGACTATGATAATTCACTACGATTATTTAATGTTGGACAACTACTTTCTGATAGTTTAATGAGAAGAAATATTTGTACCAGTAGTGTTTAGAAAAGATATCATGTCTGACGTTTGTACTCTGTTCAACTACTATGAAGACAATTACATGCACTTATTAATTAAAAAAATATAAGTAAGTAAATACACTTTTATCCCAGTGTCTAATTTCTTTTGTGTTAAAAGTCTCCATTATATAGCTTTAAATACCAGGAGGTAATATTTATTTTCGTATCTACTAATCTAGCACCAATGTTCTTAAGCATTTGTTGCATTCAACTACAATTAAAAGCAATAATTTTGGTATGCATATGCACAAACACGTATGTAACACACATTAAAATGTTTTACAAATACCCAAGCAGAGTTAGATTTTCTAAATTAAGTAGAATCAGATTTTCTCACTTAATATTTGTGAGCTGTGCACATACTGCCCACAAAACTTGACTATGTTTAAAATGATTTATTTGCAAAAATATATAACACTTTCATCTCTAACATTCTTTATCAACATCTGATCATCCAAAATTATCAAAGCAATTATTGTCAAATATTATCACGATACATAATAAAATTCTGCTCTTTCATGCTCAGTTTCCTCATCTGAAAAATGAGGAAATCAGGCCTGGAACTGAGATTCTATAATTCAGTGCTATAACTTCATGAGAGACCAGAGTGGGGAGTGAGAAAAAAGAAAGCAAAAGTGGTTTCCACCTCAGTACATGTCATTGATACCCATGTGCATAATTTTCATTAAAAGATTCATGAATTTAAACTTTTCAAAATTTCAGAATATATATATTACATTAAAGACATACATATTTATATAGAAATGTGAACAGATTTTATTCTTTGAAAGTCTAATACATGTTCTGCATAACCATGTCACTGAATATTAATGATATTAGTTTCATTATTCTTCCTGTAAAAAAAGAAGGTTCTTTAAGATAATTTTGACTCTGTTACAAATTTAATTACTTATGGGATCATGCCCAGAAAATCAATGTGCTAAAGCTGAAATCTTAGCACATTTTCATTGGGTCAGACAAGATATTAGAAATGTGTTTAAAATCTGCATATTCTACTGATTTTTTTGTGCAATTAAAATATATGGACTCATTATGGCCTTATACATCATTGTGCACATTATTGGCATGCAAATACTGATTATTGACACTTCACGCAAGCACACCAATAAAAATATGCTCCTAGAACAGAATGGCAAAGCATCAGAAGCAACCCAAATGACCAAGATTATAATGAAGAACAACGTTACAGCCAAGCAGGTGTGCTGTCTACCATTCCTGTAGCTCTGCCAATGAACATTACTTTGATTCATTTGTCTTCTAGCAAAAACTGGTACTTGTTGAAATAATATGATACAGCATGAATAAAATAAAAAATAGAATTTCATTCTGTTTTTAATACATCTCCAAAATAATTTTCTACATGCAACTGCTGATGGCAGCCCAATATATGAAAGATTAATGGGAGCTAGTATGCCATAGGATGTCAGGCAGAACTCCTCTTGCTCCGAAATGGGTAAATAGCTGAACTGCAGGCAAAATCACAAGCTTGCAAGGAAAGAACACTTTCAGCTGCTCCAAATTTAAGCATCCATTGGCACAGAACAGGGGAATGAATTTTCTTCAAACTTGTGTACTTTTCATTGATGTAACACAAGCAAACACTCTATAATAAAAATCACTGAATGAACAGAATTTTATTTTAAAATCTAGAGTGAACACAATCTTTAAATACTGTATTGTCAAAAATAAGGAGTTCTTAGTCCTATAAAAGTATCGCCATTTAAGAATACAAGTCAATTTGAAGGGCCTGGCAGGATGGCTCAGTGGTCTAAAGTGCCTGCTTGGGAAAGCTTGGGAGGCTTCAGGGACCGTGGTTCGATCCCTGGCACCACATGCTGCGTCAGCCCTGCCCTCCGGGCAGGCTGAGCCGGCCATAAAAATGAGTGAATAAATAAATAAAGGTTCTGAAACAAGAAAAAAAATAAAACAAATCAATTTGAATATAAAATATTTGATGTAAATCAAAGTGATATTGCTCACTTAGAGTGTTTGTGAAACTGAAAGGTGTATTTTGCTTATCACAAAGTTGCTATTAAAATGGATTATAATGTATACCTTTGTTTCAAAGTAGTCTATTAGGTGAGCTTCAGAATCTATGATTCTACACATTACCATTGCACTCTAAACAATACGAAAAAGTAATGAAAGTATGTGTTGAAAATGGAAATTGTTGCAATTGTTTTATAAAACTATCATTGTTCAACACTCCACATATTTTACTAAAACTTCAGGTTTTAAAAGCATAGAGTGAAGAAACGTATATAGAGAAAATCAGAGGTACAGCAGTTACTTTCTTTGCATAAGATAAATTCAAAGATAAACATCTCTACATATATATAAATAGAAGAATTTTATTGTAAAGAAAAGGTTTTTGTTTCAGCACCGTCAGACTGCTACCACAAAATACCATAAATGGAATGGACTGTAACTTGCCAAACTTTCTTTTTGGAGGCTGGGAGGTCTTAAATCAAGGACCCAGCACCTTTCCTTCCTGGGGAGCATTTGGTCTCAGATTTATAGGTGATGATCTCTGCCCATGTCTTCACATACTAGAATGTGCTGACAAGGTCCCTGGAGTCTCTAGTAAGGACTCAGATTCCTATCGTAGATCCTTGTTGACCTAGTAATTTCTTAAAGGCTTCACCTAGCAATGCCATCATTTTCTATGATTAGATTCATCTGTAGTAGTAGTTCTATAGCAGTTCATCTTTACAAACATTTGGGGGTCTAGAAAGGTAACTTGGAAGTTTAATCACCTGCCAGGCCAGCTTAGGGTACTGGGTTCAGGCTCTGGTACTGCATGCCATGTCAGCCCCAAACCCTAGATGCTCTGTGCTGGCTACCAAAACCAGGTGTAGTAGTGAAGGCCTGAAATCCCAGCACTGAAGAGGCTGAAACAGGACGATCACTATGAGCACTATGAGGCTTAACTATGTAGTGGTACCCTCTACCAAAAAGATGAATAAATAACTACATAACTGTAATATATATATATATATATATATATATATATATATATATATATATGTTAATGATGATCAGGAAAGGCGTAACTTCTCACTGCTTTTGAATGTTAATTCAAACTCATAATGCTAGCTTTTTTGCTCTGGTTTTTCAATATTATTTCTTTAGAACCAGAAGCTCACAGTGGCTTGAAACTATGTGAAATGTTCCTCCTCATTTTTGGTATTTTAATTAAATGCTGTCTTGTTTTGTAAGAATCTTTATATATAGAATATTTGGAGATAGCTGCACCTATTAGTCCATCCTGGGTGCCAGGACACTTTGATCCAAGGACCTGGGCCCTAAACTACCAAAAGTCCAGCATTCTGGAGAAGTCAGAAGCCTCAGACAGCAGTAGTTTTCCTGCGTAACATTAGATGAAAGGAAGATGACTCACATGTGCCATGGGAACTTGAGAAAGAGAGCCTAGTGTGAGAGAAAAGGAAGGGCTTTCTTTAGAACTGGATAACTGTGACATCTCTGTCTAGCAAAGAATACTGTCCCCACAGCACAAACGCTAAGTGGAATTCCTTTTGTGTGCATCTGAGATGTTGCCAGCTATGATGAACTGGACCCAGGAAAACATAACATGATAAAAGTTGAGACTGGAGAGGTGAACAAGGCCTCCAGCAGAGCGTCCAAGAGTTTAAAATTATTGTGTGGGAAGTGAGGTGGGGTTGTGACGGTTCATACAAGGGGTTACCAAGCAACCACATAGACCAGGACAAAGAAGGGGAGGTCACATGCACAAATGAACTAGAATTGTAGGGTTTGAATAGTACCAAATCCAGCTCACTTGGTTTGGAGCTAGGGAAATGAATATCCAATAGGAACATTTTGGTCAAAAGTGGGGCCCAGAGGTTCAAAATAGGATGTGAGGGCCATTGTTAAAGAATTAGTTCTGAAATGGGCACCAGTGTGGTTATATAGCTGCTGATGGTCCTGGAATAGCTAAAGATTGGCTGGATCACAGGGTGGCTGGGCAGGGTTAGATTGGATGGAAAAGAACAACAGGGGAGTCATTTGTACCCCCCTATATTGCTTCATCTCTTTCTCCTACCTTCCTGACTCCACAAGTGTGCCCCTAAGCATCTGCAAGACCCTCCCTACCCCAGTCAGCCATAGCCCCACCCTGCTGCATTCATTAGCATAGGAAAGAAACTTGGTTTCCAATAGCTGGCCAAGGTAGGTTTCTGCTCCTACTCAGATTGAGCTGCAGAGTGTTGCCTCAGCCCAGGTCCCTCTTGATGGAAGGCTCCAAGAAGCCCACTTCTCCTGGCCACAGGCAGGATCAACAGGTTCTGAAGATGACACAGCAGGTGTCATGGCCCACATAGCTTGCACAGGGGTCAGCGGCGCCACAGGCTACCATTCTACTGCTGACAGCCTACTGCTCCCACCTGCCGCTGAGCACTTGGGCTATTTGCATTTTATTTTAAACCAAAGTGAGCATCTGAAATGGTAGACCAAAAAAAATAATAATAAATTAAAATTTAAAAAACAATAATAATAAAGAAAAAAGAAAAGAAATGGTAGAAAATATTTGTCAATATGTTTAATTTTATAGCTTATAGTTTAATATCCAAGAAATACCTGATTAAATGCTTAAAACTGCCATTTTATACAGAATCAAATATTCTCAAGCTACACAGGAAACTGAAAATATTATTGTTCAAATATAGCCAAAATGGCCAAAGATGATGCATAAATTAGCCTCCAAATGTTCTTAAAAATATGCCTTTACTCAAATCATTTTACTTCATAAAATTGACCCAGAAGTCTGGTCTCTTTAATCTGCCTAATTTTTAGATACATTAATGCTAGTCATTAGACTGACAAAAGTCCTTGTGAATAATAATTCCCCAATCAGCCTGTGACCCATTATACCTCAGGAGGTTTAGCTGCTTGAGTTTTTCTCATCTGGTGTAACCCTATCATTCCTGGTTCATTGCATTCTTTCAGTTTTAATTAAAAAGAACAGGAGAAGCCAAAAATGATGAAGTAAAAGCAAATCCCTTTATAGTCTGTAATCTAGTGACTCTCAGTTTGAGACACTGAAGAAAATTTTTGTTCAAACTGAAAGTCATCCATAAACACTGATCTTTTGCGGACAATCATCTTGAAGGTAAAACTGTACTGATCCAGTGCTTTGTTGCACTCCATCAAAGTCAAATAACTGAAAATTTTGTGTATTCTACATATAATTTCTTTCTTTCTTTCTTTCTTTCTTTCTTTCTTTCTTTCTTTCTTTCTTTCTTTCTTTCTTTCTTTCTTTCTTCCTTCCTTCCTTCCTTCCTTCCTTTCTTTCTTTCTTTTCTTTTCTTTCTTTTTCTTTTCCTTCTCTCAGGCAGAATCTTGCTGTGTAGTTCATGCTTCCCTGGAAATCGCTATGTAGCCCAGGCTGGGCTTGAACTCATGCCAACCCTCCCTCAGAATCCAGTGCTAAGATTTCAGGCAGGTGTCATCACGCCTGAGTCCAACACACACTGTTCTTCTATCTAGTGCTTCTGCCCATCTATGGCTTAACGCTGTTTAAGCTACTCTAATGTGGTGTGACATTGACAAACACACCCTGCAGTGTTCACTGAGCACTTTGGACCTTTTAATAATGCAGAAAATATGATAATTTTTCTGTGTGTTTCTAAAGTACTGTGAATTTTTTAGCAATCCTCTACAATATTGAAGTGGTATTTTTGTAACATAAATTTAACTTAACTTGAGATGTAGAGATTAATAAAAGTGAAACATAGTATCTAGCTTGCTGTTCTCCATATAAGATGCCACCAATATTTAATTCATGAGTAGATGAAGTATTAAGTAAGTGAATGGAGAAAGTATTTGGGGATGCGGAAAATAAATTAAGGGAATGTTTTTATAGTGAAAATATTTCAGAAAACTAGAGTGAATAAAAATTGTTTTATAATTTCCATACTTTCCACTGATTATAGGGTCTGAAATTCAGCTTCTCTACTTGAGAATGAAAAATAATTTTATGGGTATACTTATTTGATTAAATTAACTGACACTTCCTCCACAAATGCAATCATAGATTATCACAACAAAGAAGTTTGACTCATAGGGCAATCTTTTGGAAAATTTCATGGTCCTGAAGGTTGGAAAATAAGAATCAGGAAAAATACAAAATCAAACTATGGCCTCAGTCACTTTCTCATGAATGAGTCAAAATTAGATACTCAGAACTTGAACAAGATGTTTATTTCAGTGTATGGAATGTAAAGGTTTTAGTCCCTAACCCACTGGCTCCAAGGTGGGGTGGCATGGCTCAGGCACATGGCTAAGACATCGCTGTTCACCTCATGGCAGACAGGTAGTAGGAAAGGCTCAGGGAGGAGCCAGGAAGAAGAGAAAATCTGGCTCACAGCCACCACTGTGTCTTCCTTTATTGTTCAGTTAGGAAATCCATCACTTTTCTGTTCTCTAATTTTTTATCAATATCTTCTTTAATATTAAATCTTTCATTGTAGTTGTCATTTCTCTCTCTAGTTCAGAGACTATTTCTGCTGTTCTCCTCTTTAGCTTTCTGCATTTGTTCCCCTAGAAATAAATTGCATGAAATAGTTTCAAAAAGATATACAAGAAAATAAAATCTCAATCACAAGTTGGCGAAACTGTATGAACGAAAGTGAAAATAGAGTTTCACACCTTGAAGACACAGTCTCAACCAGTGAAAAAGTAAGAAAGGATCTCTTAAAAACAACTAGGATGCAATAAAAAATAATTTAACATCTGCAATATGATGCAAAAATGAACAATGTGAGTTTAATAGGCATCAATGAGAAAGAAGGACTCAATAAAAATGATATAAAAGAATATAGGCAGAAGTAATAGCAGAAAACTTCCCAAATATGAGAAATCAATTTGGACATTCAGGTACCTGAATCACACAGAATACCAAATAACATCAACCCAACTAAAAACATACCCAGACATATAATAGTCAAGATACTAGAAATCCAGCAAAAGAATAATATACTAAAAGCTGCTAGAGAAAAGAAACAGATCACATTTAAAGGAAAAACCATCAGAATAATAGCAGATTTCTCTTCACAAACCATGAAGTCAAGAAGAACATGGAGCAGAGTGCTTCAACTCTTCTATGAAAACAAATTTCAGCCTAGAAGACTATACCCAGCAAGACTCATCTTCAAGTACAAGGGAGAAGTGAAATATTCCACAACAAGGAACAACTAAAGAATTTCATGACGTCAAAGCCAACACTACACAATATACTAACAAATATTTTAGAGAGGGACCAAAATGATCCAAATTCAACAAATGAGAACAGAAAGATCCCAACAAATTGGATAACGAAATAAACACAGGGAGAAAAAGTGGTAAACAGTAATAAATAAAAGTCATGTCAAACATAAGTCAATACATTTCAATTATAACTATCAATGTAAATAGACTCTCTAATCAAAAGAAGGAGACTGGCAGAGTGGATAAGGAAACATAACCCGACAATACACTGTATATAAGAAACACACTTAACTCATGCAGAAACTCACAGGCTAAAATTTAAAGGATGGAAAAAAGTACTACATTCTCTAGCACCTCAAAAATAAGCAGAGGTAGCAATCCTGTTTGCAGACAGTCTAAACTTCAAACCAGGATTGATCAAATGAAATGAAGAAGGCCACTACTTATTGGTTAGGGGAGAACTTCAAGATGATGAGATAACACTCATAAATATGTATGGGCCCAACATGGGAGTAGCAAGTTATATAAGACAAACATTAATGGATATGAAAAATCTATTTACAATACCACAATTTTGATGGAAGACATTAACACCAAGTTATCAAAAAAAGATAGGTCAAGCAGACAAAAAATTAGCAAAAAAGTAGCAGAACTGAACCAGAACTTGGAACAACTGGACTTATTGGACGTCGACAGAGTGCTCCACTCAACCACTTCTGAATACACATTTTTTTCAGCTGCACATGGGACATTTTCTAAAACAGACCACATATTAGTCCACAAATCATGCTTAAGTATATGCAAGAAAACAAAAATTATCCCATGCATATTATCTGACCACAATGAAATCAAACTGTAAATAAGTGACAAAAGAAACCATAGGAACTCCAAGATTACATGGAAATTAAACAACACTCTCCTCAGCAACCAGTGGGTTACAGATGAAATTAAACAATATCTACAATTTAATGAAAATTCTAACACAGCCTACTGGAATTTGTGGGATGCAAGGAAAGCAGTTCTTAGAGGGAAATTTATAGCTCTGAAGTCACACCTTAAGAAAATGGGATGGGAGCAAATAAATACTCTTATGCACCACCTAAACTGACTAGAAATGGAAAAGCAAACAAAATTCAAAGCCCAAAGAGGGGAGGAAATTATGAAGATTAGAGCAGAAATTAATTCAATTGAGATAAAGAAAACAATACAAAGAATTAATGAATCCAAAAGCTGGTTTTTTGAAAGATTAAATAAGTTTCACAAGACCCTAGCTAACCTCATCAAAAAGAGGAAAGAAAGGACTCAAAGTCAAGCAATAAGGAATGAAAAGGGTGAAATTACTACAAACCCAGCAGAGATGCAGAGGATCATAAATAGCTCCTTTGAGAATCTTTACTCTCACAGAATTGAAGACACAGATGAAATGGACAGATTCCTAGAAAAGTACAAATTACCCAAACTCAATCAAGAAGATATAACAACTCTCAATCATCCAATAACAACCAATGAAATACAAAATGAAATAAAAAGCTTGCTGACAAAGAAGTCTGGGAAGTGATGGATTCACCACTGAATTCTACAAAAAAAATTTACAGAAGACTTAATCTCAAAACTCCTCAAACACTTCAATGAAATAAAAAAGAAAGCAATCCTTCCAAAATCATTCCTAGAGGCAAGGGTTACACTGATACCAACACCAGAGAGAGATGCAACTAAAAAAGAAAGCTACAGACCAAATTCTCTCATGAACATAGGTGCAAAAATCCTCAACAAAATCTTCACCATTAGAAAACAACAAATCATCAAGAAGATTATACATCTCAACCTAGTAGGATTCATTCCAGGGATGCAAGAATGGTTCAATATACACAAATCTATAAATGCAATACACTATATAAATAGGGCCATGATCAAAATCATGTTTGTCTCAGTTGATGCCAAAAAGGCCTTTGACAAAGTCCAACACTCATTCATGTTCAAAGTCCAACAGTAAATTGAAATAGAGGGACTCTACCCCAAACTGGCAAAAGCCATCGACGACAACCCAAAAGCTAGCATAATTCTAAATGGGGAAAAACTGAAGTGTTTTACTCTCAAATCTGGTACAAGATAAGGATGTCCCCTATTATCATTCCTATTTGATATAGTTCTGGAATCATTAGCTACAGCCATTAGACAAGAAGGAGAAATAAAAGGAATAAGAATAGATAAAGAAGAAGTAAAATTATCACTATTTGCAGATAATACGATAATCTACTTGGAAGACCCAAAGAACTCCACCAAGAACCTACTAGAATTAATACATAAATTCAGTAGCATAGCAGGCTACAAAGCCAACAAACAAAAGTCAATAGCATTCGTCAACACAGATAACAAACACACTTAGAGAGAAATTAGAGAAACAGTACCTTTTATGGTAACACAGAACAAAATGAAATACTTAGGAATTAGCCTAACTAAGGAAGTAAAAGACCTTTTCAATGAAAACTATAGTACTCTGAAAAAAGAGATCCTGTAAATTTTAAGAAAATGGAAAGATATTCCCTGATCCTGGATAGGAAGAACCAACATTGTGAAAACAGTCATACTCCCTAAATTGTTATACAGATTTAATGCAGTTCCTATCAAAATACCATCACCATACTTCACAGACCTGGAGAAATCACTCCTAAAATTTATTTGGAGCCAAAAAAGACCCAGAATTGCAAAGACAATTTTGGGCAACAAAGGTAAAGCAGGAGGCATCACAATTCCTGACCTGAAGTTATACTACAAAGCTACAGTAATAAAATCAGCATGGCACTGGCAAAAAAATATACCTGAGGATCAGCGGAATAGATTAAAAGATGCAGAAGCAGATACAAACACACTCAACCACTTTATCTTTGACGAAGGGACCAAACACGTTCACTGGAAGAAAGATAGCCTCTTTAAAAAATGGTGCGGGGAAAAAACTGGCTCTCTACATGACAAAAACTAAAACTTGACCCAGGTCTATCACCATGCATTAAACTAAAGTAAAAATAAATTAAAAATCTAAATATTAAAAGAGAAACATTAAATTTCCTGGAAGAGGAAGTAGGGGAAAACCTTGAAGACATCGGGGCAGGGAAAAAATTCATGGATAAAAATCAAATGCACATTTAACACTTGAAAGCATCAACAAGTGGGACCACCTCAGGCTAAGAAGTTTTTGCACATCAAAAGAAAGTATCAATAGAGTGAAAAGACAACCCACAAATCTCGAAAAGATTTTAACCAATAAGAACTCAGACGAAGATCTTCTATCTAGAATCTATAAAGAACTGAAAACCATTAGGGTCTCAAAATTCAAAGACCCAATCCAGAAATGGGCATCTAAGGTGAACACACACTTCTCAGAGAAAGGAATTCAGCAAGCCTATAAATATTTGAAGAAAGGCTCCACATCACTAGCCATCCATGAAATGCAAATTAAAACAACTCTTAGATACATCTCACCCCAGAAAGAATGGCTATCATAAAGAAATCAACCAGCAACAAATGCTGGAGAGGCTGCAGAGAAAAAGAAACTCTTTTCTACTGCTGGTGGGAATGTAGAATAGTGCAACCATTATGGAAAGTGGTGTGGAGGCTCCTTAAAAAACTAGAACTGGAAATCTCATTCAATCCAGCTATCCCCCTACTGGGAATTTTCCCAGAAGAACTGAAAACATCATACCATAGAGATACCTGTGCACCTATGTTTATAGCAACCCAATTTGTAATAACCAAATCTTGGAAACAACCAAAATGCCCATCATTTGAAGAATGGTTAAAAAAGATGTGGTACTTTTATACAATGGAATGTTACTCAACTATAAAGAATGATAAACTGGAAGACTTCATGTATAAATGGTTGTATATTGAACATACACTCATAAGTGAAATAAACCAGACCTACATTTGTAAATATCGTATCGTCTCCCTAGTATAAGAAATCTAAAGAAGAAATAAAAATGGAAAGGCATAACACAACTGAATGGAAACCAAAGATTTTTGAAGCAACACTAAAACTACGCTTGGAATGTGTGTCATTAAGGAATTTTAGATGTATGCTGCTTCTAATGTAAACTCAGTTACTGCTATACTCTCTCTCAAGTAAATGGTTGGTTAAGAAAAAGATAAAAAAGGATATCGAGAACAAGAGACCAGTCAAAGTACCGTAGGCTTGACAGGCTTCAATTTTGTAGATCCTTAGATTTCTTAATGTTTGTGTAAAAATGTGTATCTGCTTTTATCACATTCTGTAGAGATTTATCAGACTATCAATGATTGATGGAAAATATCAATGTCAAGCTAAGTCTAAGATGTTTGATATTTAGAAAGGCAGTGATGTTGAGCTCAATTATTTATGTTATAGAGTAATTGTATCATGAAGCTTCTCTGCTGGAGGGTTGGGAATGTAAGTCAACAGACCAAAAATTGGAGATAAAGAAGGGCTATGAGGATAGCCATAATTTTGGCTCTAGCCCTTCAAGGTCAGTGAGTACTCAGGACATAAGAGAACCTGTGCTGTAATATACTATAACTCAGTGGTTTCCCAAGTTTTCTGGTCAAGGAGATTATGGGACCTCAGAGGAAAGGTATAAATGAAGTACAGTGTGCCTAGAGAGAGTCACCTGGGGAGAAAACATTCTCTCATGCTTTCACAGAGAGCAAACTAGTCAAGCAATGGCCGTGACTCCTTCCAATGTCTGACACGGACAACAGTTCTACAAAGCACTGTATATGGCTCCAAAGTTAATCCTGAGGAAATCTGACCTTTGAAAATACAAATGATGAAAAAAAAATTTTTTTGAGACAGGGTCTCGCTGTGCAGTTCAGGCTGGCCTTGAGCTCACTTTTGTAGCCCAGGCTGGTCTCAAACTCGCACCGATCCTCCTGCCTCAGCCTCCCGAGTGCTGGGATTACAGGCATGTGCCACCACGCCTGGCTGAAGAAAATTTTGTTAGACAGGTCTTGCTTAAAATTGCCCTTGATCACCCAGCAGAAAAGCTTAATTACGAGGCCTAGCATGCAAAGCTAGATTAGTATGGCGAGCTGTAAGAGGCTTAAATCAACTGTCTTCACATTGCCTGTTTCACTCGTAACCCACTGCAACTATGGAACACTGGACTATGCATACAACTACGTCCTCCTAGTTCAAAGAGAAGTAAATATTTTCTTCTTTTTCTTTTTTTTTCATTTATTCTGAACTAATATCGATTAGAAAATTTATCACATGTACTCTCTGTGCTCTGTATAACTTTTGTGAGGACAACAATATGCAGTATGTCAATTTTTGTGAGTGTGCTACTAACATGTTTTGAAACTCTCATTTTGTTATCTCTTATTAAAAGTAATAAAAAAATAAAAGAACAAAAACAAAAAGAACAACAACAAAAAAGAAACATGGGCCAGGGCCACAGAGGCAGACAGCAGGGCAGATTCTGAAAAAAGGGAACAGTTCAGACTGAGGGGATAAGGTAAACTTTTGCACATTGAAGCATCTTCACAGAGTGCAATCATTCCAGACATATAGAATACTAAGTCAACTGGAGAGCAAAACTTATTCAAATAACTGGGAACTCTGAAAGCTTGCCTTTCTACCGAGTTGCCTGCCAGAGTAGCGTTTGATGTAAGCAGCCCTTGGGAGCCCTTGTGTGTGTGAAACTCTGACCCTCTGGCAATAATCTTGAATATGGGTGGGCTCCAGTACCAAGGCTACTTCCTTCCTCTGGGTTCGGTCCTATGGCCAGAGTTCAGAGATCCATGAATGGGTGCTGTACTCATTTGGGGTCTTTCTTTGGATTCCTCAGCCAGAAGCCAATGGGATGAAAGTGTTTCCTGGGGGGGGGGGTTGAACTTTAAGCCCTTGTAACATGAGCTTTCTTTGATCTTTGCATGGAACAGGGTAGTTTGCAATATGAGAGAAACAAGGATGAGAAGCGAAGTACTAGAAAAATCTGTCTCTCTAGAAAAAAAAAGTACAAGAACAATGGATATTTATTATTTTTATATCTTCACATTGGTTAGAGAAATCATCTGAAACATAGACAAAACATTAAGATATGGTAATGGCCATCGTGGTATAAGAAAGTACCATGAGATCTCAATTCAAATGAGTGGTTTATCTTTACACTCAGGAATTTTTGTTGGTAAAATCAGCTTCCAATACTTGCAAGGAAATATAATCTATAAATCAGAAATATCTTTATTACTCATAGTTAAAATCTAAGTATAAAGATTTTTTTCATATAACTCTTGCCATTCCTAATTACCAATATTTTGCCTATAATGCATTTATTGTAATTGATAAACTTAACTCAACATATCATCATACTATATGGTTCATATTCACATTAAGATTTACTCTAGGTACTGTACTTTCTGTGGATTTGGAAAAAGATACAATTAATAAGAATTTATAATTATACTATGCTGTAGAGTATTTTCATTGCCCCTAAAATTTTCTCTGCTCTTTGCACTTTTCTCTCTTCCTCCAAACCTTAGCACCTGCTATATTTTTATTGTATCCATAGCATTGACTTTAGCCTTGCCATCGTGAAATCTTATAGTATGTAACATTTTCAGACAGGTTAAGTTGTCTCCATCCTTTCATAGCTGGAAAACTATGATAGTATTAAATAATACACTGTCATTTGAATGTACCACAGTGTACATGTATACTCACTTACTGAAAGATGTCTTGGTTGCTTATAAGTTTGGAAAGTTTTAAATATAACTTGCTGCCAACTATACTGTCAAGGAGTTTTGGTGTGTGGACTTAGGTTTTCAAGTCCTTTGAGTAAACACCAAGAATCAGTGAAGTCAGGTGGTCAGTGGGTCAAATGGGAAGTACTTTGCTTTCTAAGAAATCACCAACCTGTGTTCTGTCATGATTGTATCAATTGTTATCCCCACAAATCATGAGCAAGATTTCTTATTGCTTTACATGTAAGCCAGGATTTCATGTGTTCAACGTGCTGGTTTTAGTCATTGTGGTAGATATGGAGTAACATATTTTCATTGTTTAATTTCTATGTCTCTGGTAACGTCTCTTTTCACACTCTCTTTACAAACTATATATCTAAAGAACTCAAAAGTAGACACAAAAATAAATCTGTGTACTATCTGCATAAAGATATACTTTGTTAACTGATATGTGATAAAGTTAAAATAAACTTAAGACCTAGAGAACAATGTTCATTCTTGTAATTGGTACTGAAACAACTGGATACCAGTAAGTTTCAAAAAGTAATAAATCTGGATATAAATTTTATACCCTTCACAAAGTTAACTCACAATGGACTGAAGACCTAAGTGTAAAATTTAAAGTCATAAATCTCCTAGAAGATAACATGAAAGAAAATCTAGCTAGTATAAACTGGTTGGTGAATTTTTAGAGATAGCATGTAACATCAAAGACTTGAACAATGAAAGAATTACTGAGCTGGGTTTTATTAAAATTGAAATTTTATTATCTATGTAAGATATATTCATAAAAAATAACAAAAGAGAAGTTAAAATTGTGATAAAGTGTTAGCAAAATATATAACTCATGAAAGACTGATATCCAAAGCATTGAAAGAACTTGTCACACTAGAAAAGCAACGTGAACCTGGCTCCAAAATTTGGACAGATTATATAATTTGTATTGTTTAATTTGAATCATGTATAATCTATATTATAATTCAAATAGTTTTTTAAAGATATCTGTGATTCTACTCCATGGAGGTGAAAGGCTTAGTGTCAGCAGTTCAGGAAGTAGTAAGAGAGAAGCTAAGCGCCATTGTGGGAGTTAGGACAGGCAATAGTGAATCGAGGATGCTATTTCCATCTTCTTTATCAATATGTATGGTGCCTAATTTCCATTTACTGACACCTTTATTTTACTCACTGACTACCTAGACTAATGAAAAGTAACAAGCTTGGGAAGGAACTTGTGATCTTAGTCACATACGATTTCCAGGGCTTCTTAGATAATACTCTAAAGCAAACTGCAGGGGTTTCTGGGAAAAAAAAAAAAAAAAAAAAAAAAAAAACAGCTCCCAGCATTTTTCCAGGATCCCTTCATTTGACGACATTCCTTCATGGAATATTTTCTATCTCTACCGAACTTTTCAAACAACTCAAAAACTTTCACATGGAGTAAGCAGTTTTGTCTGCTCCACAATATCCTCATCTTCGGGGTATGTACATGGCATCATACTTAGTAAAGCTGTCATTTCAGATTGATTAAATTAAGGCTTTTAGACACGGAGATTATGAAGGAGCCAATGGAAGCTGGGTGCCTCTGAAAGGGCATCACAAATACCCACGCATATACAAAAAGGATAATGTAAGCATATAGTACAGTGACACTTGAAGATTATGTGACTACGTGGAAAGAGATGCGGATGGCCCAAGAGGATAGATGAGGAAATAACATACTGTACATTCCCATGAAGCCGTAGAGCAAGCCACCAGCCCTGCACCTCCTCTGTCTTGGCCTTGTGACAGTGGCTCTGCACTGTACATCTTCAGAAGTGTGAATTAATTTCTTTTCTTCTCACCACATGAGCATGATGCAAAAACCTGTATTTTATGTTTCCCTTTCCTGTTTGCCCACTGTTTATGTCTAATTGATCTTTCCGCATGCTTAGGTAAATCTTAATTTCAAACTGTTTCCACTTCCTTGCTCCCTATTGAATTCACAATATGATCACGGAAGACAGAAAGGAGAAAGCACAGGGGCAGGTTTTAGCCAGTAGGTGCCATTTTTGTTAGAAGCTAAAATACAAAAGAAATTACTTTTATAGAAATATATATATATATATATATATACATATATATATATATATATATATTCGCCTTTTTTCACTTTTTTCATTCTAACAAAGACTTGAGTTTTCTACTGGAGGGATATTATTTGTTACCAGGTTTTCAATTATTTTATAAGGGATAACTGCTGGAGGGACATGAGTTTCATTCAGACACTGTGACAGACTGCACGTCAATAGCAGCAGATATTTGTGTGGCGGGGTCACTGTGGATTACCAAATATTTTAAGCCTCCAAACACATATTTCCTGGCACCACTTCAGTTCAGTGTGCCCACCTCGCTATTTTTGGTCAACAGGATTGAGCAGAAGCAGTGGAATGTCCAAGGGTGGTCTCTAGGCCCTATCTGCAGCAGGGAAAGGTGAGGACCCTGTGGCTGCCAGGTGGGGCACCTCCAGGACTTCAGCTCTGATGATGCATGCAAGACCCAGAACATGAGACAGGTTACATTTTTGTTGTGTGTTAAAACCACTGAGATATTTGTGGTGGATGCAATAGCAGGTGATAGCCTAGCGGGGTAAATCCAAACATTGCTTTCTTAATCCAAGGTTGCTGAGAATAATTGTGCAACTTGCAAACTTGATTTATTGAATGTAATTACAATTTATTTTAATAACTTCCCAGAGGGAAAATTCAAAATTTAAAACAAACTGTCGCAGCAGCCAAACTTAAAATACAACAGTCTGAGATAATTATTAACAATTGATTTTTATGAAGTACATCATTTATGTTCAGTTGTATATATTTCTTTATAAATACATTTCAGGTTGGACTACAAGACAAATACGTGCTACCATCTCAATAAGTCCCTTGCCAAAAAAATTTTAAAAATTTGAATAATCTGTATGAAGCTTTAATACAAAATATAGTTTTTTCATTTTGTTTTAAGCATCTACTTTAATAGAATTTCACCAATTCTAGTAATTTTTCCTTTAATACAAGGGCCTTTGAAACTTGAAGTATTTTTAGAATAATTATTTAGCTTACAAAATAATAACATGATTTTAATAAAGCCATATGTGATAATGATTAATGGCACAAACATAGTGAAACACTTTGTGTCAAGATATTTTAGAAACAAAAATAACCACAAACACAAAAGTATTTGATCACTTCACTTAGTTTAAACTACAAAGTTGTTAGGAAAGTGTCACTTAGAGTCAGGAAATTTACTTTTTATGTAAAGAATGGTATTCATTAGCTTGTTACATCTTTTGAACAATAGGTAAACTGTAATTTTTTTTTTTGAAGAATTCCCTATAAGAGGCCTTCTCAGAGGAGTTCTCAACCAGATGTGAAATCTCACAGAACTCCCGAGAGAGGTTTACCACAATCAAACTCACAAGCACTCAGAAAACAAGCCCTCATAGAAATTCTTAACAGTAACTACAAAACGCACACAATTGTAACTGAAAATAACAGGTAGAAATCCCTCAGGAAGCTCTCTAGTGGGATGTTCCTGGAATAGAAAAAAATTAATGACCCATGTAAATGGAACAATAATCAAATTTATAGATATAAGAAGACATTAATATAATTGTGTCAGCAGTACTTAGGGAAACATAGCACTTTGGAGAAAGGTCAACTGCCTTTATAAGCAGGTCAAATTGTTATTTTAGAGCTAATAAAAGTGCTTACTTTGTCTTACATCGAAATTCTATTTTTCTAAAATTAATGTGTATTAAAACTCTACTGAAGAACAGATCTTTGAGCTGTTTTATGATTGTAACCAATGTTCCATCTAGTACACTGTGATAACTGTATTTAACAACATTTCAAAGTCAACATTTATTTATTTTAATTATCCTTATCTTACTCAAGAGCAAAAATGAAATATTAAAGGATATGTTGAAAGATACCATATGCAAATGGAACAATTGAAGTGAGAGCAAGATATCCCCTTGATTCCTTCCATCTTTTAGTTAAAAGTAATGAAGCTAACTCATTTAATAAAACACAATGCCAGCTCAACAAAATTCACACATAATTTTCACTTCCATATGAACTATCTTATATCCAGTAACTTTAATTATCTATAACCCTTGAGTGACATATTTAATCCTTTGTGGCTTACTAAAAAATCTCTGTATAAGAAAACTAAGCTGATGTGTATTAAAATGTTTGAAATATTTTCAATTCCAGATAACAGTGTATTTCTCGTTTTATTTTTATCTTTATTTTTTAAAGTATTTGGTACACAGTCTTGCCATGTAGTTTGGGTTCACAGTGATCCTCCTCTTTTGAGCCTCCTCAGTGCTGAGGTTATAGGCTTGCACCAACATACCCAGTTGTGGTAGCTGATTGAGCATGGCCTGGGGGCGGGGCCAAGGTGGCAAGTGGTGCCTGAGATGAAACTCTTGTCTCTCCACTTGCTTAACCAGGTGCTTAGTCCACTGAGTTACAACACTAGACTTTCAGAATATATTTTTTATTAATTTTAATGAAAATACATAGCAACGAGACAGTTGTACAACAGATTACTAGGAGAGTTAAAATAATTAATGCATTGCATATTGTTGTCTTCATAGTATTTGTTCAGTATTTGTTCAGTCTGAACAATACAAGATACAGACTTGATATCTTGTATAAACACTTTTAGTACAAATCTTTCTTCTCATTGAACTAAGAGAAAGAAGCTATATGTGTAGTACAATAGCACACAATAGTAGTGGGTTTATCAGCAGAACTGGCAATGTTGGAAACTGTTGATTTTATAATTACACTGATACTTAATATTGAAAAACTGCCAGTCAAAAATATATGCTACTGTAGGCCGGTGAGATAGCTCAGCAGTCTAAAGTGCCTGTTTAGGCAAGCTTTGGCAACTGCAGGGATTGTAGTGTGATCCCCGGCACCACATGCTGCACCCCCCTCAGGGCAGGCTGAGCCAGAAATAATATACATACATACATACATACATACATACATACATACATACATAAATGATAGATGGAGAGATACTACTAGATAGAGAGATAATCCAACTGTAAAAGGATTATTAAAACAATTTCTATGAATTCAGCATAGATTTGCTCAACGTGTGGCCCAGTGGTCTCAATTCAGTCCAGAGGAGCTTGGTGTGAGACTCATGGGGTGCATATTGGTTGCATGATCCTGGGAGGATGGGCTGAGGCCTGTAACTGGGCCCAGAGAGCTGAGGCATACCACTGGCTCAGTGGGACTCAGATTGTGGCCTAGACCTACAGGGAGATCCTCTAGGTAAGGAGGCAAACAGAGGCAACTTAGATGAACGAGCCTGCCTGGAAGACTCCAATGCATGAAGATGAAGTGCCCAGACAGAGATCATGGTAACTAATTTAAATATAAAACCAAATTCTCAGTTTATGACATGCTTTGTCATATAGCTATAGTTTTTGCACATATAGTCTTAACTATGAAACCATTATTTACACAACTTTATTAAGTTCTAAATTTTGTTCCCTGTTATTAGAATCGCTAATTTTAGTACTGTAACTAGGATACCATATCTGTATTAACCAGATGCTCTCCTTTGGGTCGAAATATCAGGAGGCACTTGGTTTACAAACTCAACAAAGCCCTATACTGAAGGACAGAGGACACTTCCAAGCACAAACCAGTATCACACTCTCAATAGAGAAGGCAAAAACTTGGGACACACAAAACAAGAATGTCTGACACAGAGGAGATGTCTAAAATAACAGACTCCTTATAGAGAGGTTCTGATTCCAAAGATACAGTTACACTCACTCAAACTTAAAAGTAGCACAGAAATAAAAGTAAAGAGTTCTCTCTGAAATAGAAAATGACAAAAGAAGGAGGAAAATGCAATCTCAGGTTCTAAACCCACTAGGAACAAGTCCAGGAGACATTACCACAGAAAAAATTTGAAGTCACATACCTAAATTACTGAAATAATAGCAACTGAAGTAAAGAAACAACTGAAGAGGAGC
>PVJA010001741.1:86078-119870 GCA_004027025.1 Myocastor coypus | reverse complement strand
TTTTTTTTTTTTTTTTTGTCTTTTTGAGACAGGGTCTCGCTATGCAGTTGAGGCTGGCCTTGAGCTCACTTTTGTAGCCCAGGCTGGTCTCGAACTCGCACCAATCCTCCTGCCTCAGCCTCCCGAGTGCTGGGATTACAGGCGTGAGCCACCACGCCCGGCCTGCTCAGGAACTCTTTACCTACCTCTATGTCCTCAAGGTTCCTACTACTTTCTCTTCCAGAATATTTAGGGTTTCGGTTTTAGTATTTAAATCTTTGATTGATTTTGACTGTGGTTTTCTGCATAGCAATAGGTTTGGGTCTACTTTAAGCCTTTGGTATATTGAAAGTCAGTTTCTCCAGAGACAAACTTTTTTCCAATAAACATATTTGGCCCATTTGCCAAAGATAAGGTGTCTGAATATACTTGTAGTTGTGTCTACATCTTCTAATTTGTTCTACTCATACTCATGTGTGTTTCTTTTTACCAGTGCCAGGCTGATTTTAACACAGTAGCTTTGTAGTATAATTTCAATTCAGGATTGTTATGCCTCCTGCCCTTTCTTTGTTACATAAGATTACTTTTGTTATTCTAGCTCTCCTATGGTACCAGATGTATTTTTGCAATTTTTTTCTACATTTGTGTTGTATACTAATGATATTTTAATTGCGCATGCTTTGGTTCTGTATAACAGTTTTGGGAGAATGGTCATTTTCACAATACTTGTTCATCCTATCCAGGAGAAAGGAATGATTTTTCTGTTTTCTGAAATCCTTTCCGATCTTTTGTTGTTGTTGTTATTCAGAATGCTATAATTTTCTTGTTTCAATCTTTTCCTTCCTTTGTGAGAATGACTTGTAGGTATTTCATTTTAGGGAGGAGTGTTATTATGAAAGGTATGGTTTCCACAATTTTTTGATGCATTCATTCTGTAAAGAAATACTATTGATTTTTGAGTGTTGACTTCGTATCCTACTATAACACTGAATTTCATTATTAAGTCAGCAAATCTCTGAGTGGAGTTTTTGGGATCATCTATGTACAGTACTTTTTAGATGATCCATTGAAGACTTTTTCAGTTAAATTTATCCAGAGATTCAACTTTTCCATTGATCAATCTTACACTTTTCTTCAACTTATTTGACAGCTGCTGTAATGTTTATCATCATTCATTTTACTAACTTTAGCTTTGTTTGTCTTTCTTTTTCTAATTTCTTGGTGCACAGATTAAAATATTTGTTTAGGTTTCTCCTTTTTACTTATATGGTTATTCATTGGTAAAAATGCTATGAAATATCACATATGTGTTGGTATATTTACCTTTTCATTTGTCTAAAGAAATACTAAAAACTTTTGACCTTCTTTATCATTTATTTGTTGATTATGAGCATATAATACATTGTGGTCTAAAATAGTTGATAGGATTTCCATTTCCCTAAATTTCTTAAGACTTCGTTTTCGACCTGACATATGGTCTTTCCTATATAATTTTTTTTTTTGTCTTTTTGAGGCAGGGTCTCACTATGCAGTTCAGGCTGGCCTTGGGCTCACTTTTGTAGCCCAGGCTGGTCTCGAACTCACACCAATCCTCCTGCCTCAGCCTCCCAAGTGCTGGGATTACAGGAGTGAGCCACCACGCCTGGCTTTTCCTATATAATTTTGTGTTTGTACTTGGGAAACATGTAGGTATTTCTACTGTTGAATTTGTAAACATCCACCAGGCTTACCTTACTGTTATTGTGCATCCAAACCATTGTTACTTTCTCTATACATTTTGTTAGTGCATATTTACTACATAGACTGCTGGACTGCACTGTGACATATGTTTTTATATGTTAATTTGATCATATCCACTCTTGCCATTATGCTCACCAGCCCTTATTCTTTCCCTGATCTCTTTGTCACTGTGTAACAGTCTATTATCTGTTTCCATATCATCATCTTTCCCCCTCCAGATTCCACATATGTAAAAAACCATAGAACTCTCCTCTTCCTGAGTCTGGCTGATTTTCTTTTCTGAATACTTCTTCTGAGTGGAAATCAAGCTATCGAAGTGTTCTGCTGTTGCTCTGCTCCTGTTTGTTCCTTCTTTGCTTCAGTTAGTGTTTGCTTTATACATCCAGATTCACTGATGCTGGGTTCATATCTACTCGTAATTATTATATCTTCTTGATGAAGTATTTCTTTTATCTTTTCTTAGGCCACCTTCTCCATCTCTTTTGATGGCATTTGCTTTAATGTCTGTGTTTTCTATGCAAAAATAGACCTCTGCTTTGCTTTGTGTATCACTTCTATTAAGTATCTTTTTTCCAGACCTGTACTGCACATCCATTTGAATCTTCAAGATGAAATGAGTTATTTGTAGATGGTGCAAAATTGGATCTAAATTTTGCTGCCTATCCCATCATTCTGTAAATTTTGATTAGAGAATTTCATAAGTTTTCATGTAAGTATTTATTAGAATAGTTCTTTACTATTATCACTTTTTAGTTGTCACTAGGTAACAACCCTGCTCATTTTCTCAGTGTTCTGGGTGCGCTGAGACAGAAGCGAGTCTCCTGAGCATCATCTCTGAAAGCTGGGGAAGCTGGGAAATTATTTTATCCTTGAATCTCCCAAAAGAGAAAGCTTGGACGAAGGAAGTCTTTCTTGAAAAACAGCTGTGCTGGCTGGAGCAAGGGGTAACGCAGGCTCAATGAGACCATATAACTGCAAGAGGTACTAAATTTCCATATTAATTAAGGCATTGTATATAAAAAGGAAGAAAATAATCACTTTTTGTTATTAAGTCTTCTGGGACTTAAGCTATAACTCAAATTCACTGTCTTCCTAAGCTTCCTTCTACAATTTTCAGTTCATCATTATTTGACTTCTACTGAAAAACAGAAGTGATAGTTGAATGGTGACTTAGCAATGACAGAGAACATGTTAGTTGTCACCAAAGATCACGGTTACAGAATAATAACATGAACATGTTGGTGGAGCTACATGAAAAGTTTAGCATACTGATTGTGATGATAGTCATACAATATTATATATAAAAGAAAAATGCATGAAACTGTACAAAAGAAAATTAATATTTATAAGAGTAAAACTATCCAAATAAAGCAAATATATTAGATAATAATGCACTAATGCAAAATTCTTGTTTTCAATAATTTTGCTGTGGTCACAGAGAACAACATTATCAGAGTGTAGGCACATGGAAGCATAGAACATTGTACTAGTTTTGTAATTATCATGAAGCTAAAGTTACTTCAGAGTTATAAAGTGAAAAGAAATAACTAATTTTAATTACAAAAATCGCACTTTGTTCACAGTAAGAAAAAAATGGCTGTATGCACTCCTCAGGGGATACTAGGAAGATTCTCTTATTACAGTCTCTAAAGGGAAGTCAGACAGCACCTATGTTAATACAAAAATATCGTATTTCTTTCAAAATGAAACTTTTCAGATAGCATGCAAAATTATGCTTCATGCTTTCAAGAAATAATACAAAAGTAAACATAGAATTCGAAATCCTTTATTTTTGCATTACTCAGTGCTCATGCGCCGGTTCATTTAAAAAAATGACCCAAATTTACTGCTGAGGAGAGTTGTCCCAACTCAGCTCAGGTTCTCATCAGTCCCTTTATTTAAATTGCTTTGAGGGGATCTAAGATTCTCCCTCCCTTTAGGCTCTTTCAAGTTGTTGAGTTCTCTAAGATTGTCCTGCCTTCCTCCTTACTCAATTATATACATCCTGCAATTATTCTGTGTATAAAATATGTGTACAAACACAAGTAATTATATATAACACCGATGCTCATATTATGGATGTAGCTTACATATACATAGATACATGTATGTATATGTGTATAAAGTCCGCATATGTACATGTATGTTAGTCTTCACGTAATTTTTTTCAATATCACCTTCTTGCTTAGAGTCCTAGCAAAATGTTTCAGTATCCAGGACTGTAGACTGAATACATAGTCTGGCTTTTTCCATTCTTTGAAATGGTAATCCAATCTTTCAAATTCAACCTTTGCATTTCAGACCAAATATTTCCTTCCTGTGAATTGCTCTTTGCACGTACAGTTCTGTCTCTTGTACCTTCTTGCAGCATCACTCGCTTTCTCATCCTTCTCTGCCAATCAAATTTAACTCACTTGACTCACATGTTGGGTGTGACAGTCCATTGGTATTTGTTGACTTCTCTTCATAGCCCAATCCACAAGAATTCTTCATTTGTTCTTGTTTGGCTGCATTTTAATCTGGAGTGTACGGTGTTGTGTTTTATGGGATCTCTGTCATATTTTAGTATATTTAATGTTCTAGCTTTTAAGAAGTTGGGTGAGTATTTGTGACAGGGGAAAAACACTTTCTTACAAACTTCACTGTAAGTGATATAGTAGCAGTTACAGGTCATATTTTTTTCCAATCTTGTGTTAATTCTTTCTTCCTTTAGAATGATTTATATACACATATATAACACGTAGTTGTTTAAGTTTCCTTACTCCTACCAGTTTCTATTCAATTAATAGTTCTTCGAACAATGAATAGCAGAATCAAGAAAGTTATATTTTAATGCTCGCTTCTAGCTCTTGACAGGACAATAACCTCTTTTTGCCTCTATTTTCTTTCCTCTAAGAAATCTCCATAGCAAATAAGCACCCGGTTTTAAGAGTAGATGTCTCCAGTGTGAACAATTCAACCTTCTACTGATTTAAACACAAGTTTGTGTGGCTGCTCAAGGGTGGCCAGTTGGGGTAACCACTTCTGCTGAATTAGGGTAATCCGTCACAGTACTGAACCAAGCTCTTAATCATGTTCTACAAAGCAGGACAAGAGTTCCAGGAAAATTTCTGTAATTCATTGGATATTATTTCATTCATGTTGTCCCACAAAGAACATAATTCTCACCCATATTTTAATGTCATGGTCTAATATTTTTAAAACATCAAGTGGGAATTAAGAATTTTATACCTTTTCATTGCTAAATTCTTGTTCTTTTGGAATCAGTGTTGAAGTTTGTTATGGTTTCTGTCCAGTTGTCCCCCCAAAGCCTCATGCAATCATGGGGCGGGGACTTTTAGAGTTTGAGACTTGACTCATGATCCATGGAGATTATGTGTTTTAGCACTGATTATATTATGGATCTTAGTACTGCTGGGAATTTTAGGTGTGGCCTGAGGCAGGTAGGCTAAGGCAGAGAGCCTCATAAAAGAGACAGAGAGGCAGACTCATACTGTTGCTCTCTGCTGCCCTGGTTCATTGGTTGCCTCTTTACCATTTTGTTGCTGTTCCACTGCCATGAACTGCTGGCCTCTGCATTGTGCCTGTCTGTCTTGGATCCAGCCGAGTATGGACTGAAACCTCCAGTAACTGTGAGCTAAAGAAACCTTTCCTTCCTTTATTTTGGGTGTTGGGTATTTGTCCCAGCAACAAGAGAAGAGCAACTAAGACAAAGTTCGACTACCCAGGACTACAAGCTGGGAATTGTCCTATGTAGAATTACATGCAGCACATACTCTGCAGCTTTTTCTCTATTTTCTCGTTCTTTGAAATAATTGGAGGCATGGAAGTATCATCTGTTAATGTGACCATTACAGCAAGTCCAGACAGTAGTACAAAAGAGAAAGGGCATTAGGGTATTAGGGAATTATTGTATTTTATCTCTTTCTTTCTTTCTTTCTTCCTTTCTTTCTTGCTTGATTTCTTGCTTTCTTGCTTTCTTTCTCCTTCTTTGTCTTGTTCTTCGTGTTGCCCACTCATCCTGCTACGGAGGCAGGGCTGCTGTGGCATACGGTGCTATGGCTCAAACCATGGTCCCTGTGCATGCCTAAGCTTGACTAAAACTCCGTTGTGTTTTCTTGATATTGATCTTTTTTACTATAAGATGATTCTAGAGAAGAGTTGAAGTATCTTTTGCTTTGAATGTGTATCAAGTACTGTAAGCGACAGGAGTTTAATAATAAAATTAAATATACCTAAAAATAAATCTGGAGCTGCTTTCATTTCTATGGAAAACAAGCACTGCGGTCATCATTCTCTACATAGTGGAGCTACCATTTTGATGAAGTGTTTCTAAACGGCACTCTGTGGATGAGAGATAAAGGTAAATAAAATACCAGCATCCAAATATTTACCTCAGAAACTTTTTAGAGAGAATATTGCTAGATTTTTACCAAAAGTAATGTTCAGTTTCACTCTTAAAATTTTTAAGAGACTATTACATAGAATGAGTCTATTGATTTTGAGGCCCTAAGATAAAGACGAGGAGTAGAGACAAGCAGTTGGACATCCACATATTCCTAAACAGGCGCTTTAGACCACTGAGACATCCCACCAGCGACATCCACATATTCTAAATGAAACCACCATCCCTCCTGCCACCAGGCCTTTCAAAAGCTGACATTTCAAGCTGACTCAAAGTGAGAGACATCTTAGGAAAGGGAACAGGAACTCAGGCTGAAATGTCCTCAACTCTTTGGGGAGCACAATGCCAAACTTAGAGGTCTTACCTTCTCTTCCACATAGAGAAGGCTGGGGAAAGCTTGCTCTTGTACTTTCAACCAAACGTGGCATTTTAAGAAAAGTGTGGAATGTCTTTGTTTAAAAGAATGACAAGGGCTGGGGAGATAGCTCGGCCATCTAAGCACCTACCTGGCAAGCACAAGGACCCTGGTTCAATCCTCAGTATAGCAATGCTGACCTCATAGTCCAGGATATGCCATGTGAGCCCCAAAACTGTGTGTGGTAACCCACACATTCAGTCCCATAACTGGAGAGGCTAAGACAGGAGGTTCACTAAGGTTCAGAGCTGCATAGTGAGATACTGTAGCAAATACCTAAATAAAAGATTATTTTTTTAAAAAAAGAATGAGTGCAAGCCGGGCATGGTGGCACACGCCTGTAATCCCAGCACTCAGGAGGCTGAGGCAGGAGGATCGATGTGAGTTCGAGACCAGCCTGGGCTACAAAAGTGAGCTTAAGGCCAGCCTGACCTGCATAGTGAGACCCTGTCTCAAAAAGCAAAAAAAAAAAAAAAAAAGAATGAGTGCATAAATCATTCCACAGCATGACATCTTACTAAGTATGTTGACTGGATTACTCTGCTATGTCCAGTGAGCAGGGGGTGAGAGCATGAATAGAGAGGCGGGGCAACAACAGGAGGAGCGGCAGAACCACCACAGCTTCGTCCTGTGAATTCCTCTGTGGGCTTATTTCCCAAGGGCTCCAGGCAATCCCTGTCTAAGACATCTGTGAGAGCTCACACAAATTCTATGTCTCCAGTGTAGCTATGAGAACTAAAATAAAAATGGTGAAAAATTACAAAGGCTTAGAAAAACATTTACAAAATAAGAAATGTACTTGAAGTAGTGACTTCAATATGTCTCTTCAGGGAAAAATGGAAAGGAAATTTGAGGAAGCGGTTGTGTTTTCAGCCTATAGCTACTAATTGGCTAACAAACGCCACACACATTTCCCATAACTAATATTTCCCCAGAGGTGACTGACTCATACAATAGAAGATAGAAGAAATAAGGAAGAAATTTTTCATAATAAACCTGTGAGAAAGCATTCTCACACAAAGCTATACTGTCATGATCAAGTGAACATAAATTAATTCAATTTTCCTCTGCTGTATCTACTTATTGTTTGAGGAAATATTAAAATTCTTGATGCTAGCTATCATTCTTCCAGGATAGAGAAACAAAAGCTTTCTACGAGAGAGAGAGAGAGAGAGAGAGAGAGAGAGAGAGAGAGAGAGAGAGAGAGAGAGAAGGATCTACAGGGTGTTTAGGGTCTCACTACTAGATCAGACTCATAGAGATACTCCTGTTTTAGCCTCCCAATAGCTGGGATTATAGGTACTGGCCACCACACCCAGTCTCCATTGCCCTCTCAGTATGCCCTGGGCATAGGGCCAGAAGGGTAAGCCTGGGGATTAAATCCCTGGCCCCTGCACCTGATTGTAGGTGTTTTAATCTGTTGAGCTATATGGCCAGCCCTTCGCACACTCTTTTAGTTTGGTTACTAACTCATACACTTGTGAATTTGATCGTGAATTTCCATTTGCTTAGGTCTGAGATGTCCCTCAAAGTCTTGTGTGTTTGGAAGGGAGGCGCTGCACACATCAGTGGTCTCACCCATGCCACCTGAGAGCTCTCCATTTGCGGAGAATTCAGTTGTTGAGAGTTTCCTGGTGTTCAGGTGTCACAGGTATGGTGTCGGGCTAGTGATACCTTCTACATTCTAGGAAATCTGGGCCTCATTACTGAGAAACAATTATGAATTATTTTTTATATTTTAATAAATTCATCATTATGAATTTCAAAGAATCACATTAGCTGAATAATGGTACCTATGGGTCATTCTTTATCTTTTCTGTTCCTTCAACTCTCAGTTTTTCCTCTATTTGCTGGAGACTTTCTAGATCATGTGCAATACTTCTATTTAAATATTTTACTAGCACACACACATACACACACACACACACACACACACACACACACACACACACGACAATACACACCTCACATTCAGTTCATTTTTCTCTTATACTTTATGTACAAAATATACCTTCCCTAGCAAAAGATACCTTGAAATGTTAGATATTTTCTGAAAATACTAATTATAAATTTGTTGACTTTCTGTACATTGTTTTCTATGTCTTCTCTTTTTTTGTGGGGAGGGTGAAGTGTCTACAGGGTGTTCAGGGTCTCACTACTAGATCGGACTCACAGTGACTCACCTGTTTACAGCCTCCAAGAGCTGAGATTACAGGCGTGCGCCACCACACCCAGCCTCAATTGCCATCCCAATAGCATCTCAGGGCCCAAGATGCATCTCAATTGCACCATGTGCCCTGGGATCAGGACTGGCACCACAGGCCTGGGCATCGAGCCCTCAGCCCCTGTTCCTGTTTGAAGGCACTTTAATCCACGGAGCTATTTCACTGGCCCTTCTACCTTCCTCTCAATTCTGCTTCATTTTTTTTTTTTTTTGTCTCTTTTTCTTATTTTAAGGCATTTCTGAAAGCCTATAACACTTAATATTCATTTATTTTTATAAATCAAGGGATAAGTTTGATTGAGAACTTGGTGATCAGGTCAAAATTGTCATCTGACTTAAAGTGGCATGTTGGCTGTCAGCAATATTTTCAACTGGGAATCACAAAAAATTGGTACCGCCTGCATATGTTAGTGTTTTGTCTTAGTATTTTTTATTAAAGTTCTCAAACAACAAATCTGCTGGTACCAGATGCAAAGTGGGGGATGATTAGGTTCCCCGTTCATATCATTTTTGTTTTGTCCACCTCACTTTCTTCTTCAGTTGTGCCAGAGTTCTAAAGACCAAGTGCTGTCAGTGTGAAATTCCACCTCTATTAATCTGTGTCTTCTTCGCTGAATGGAAGGTTGTGGCAACACAGTTGACCCTGACAATATTATTTCATTAGGAAACGCCAGCAAGAAGTGAAAACAAGAAATCGTGTTTTTGTTGTTGTTGTTGTTGTTGTTTGGTATTGTAGCTGGCTCAGCCTGCCCTGGGGGTGGGGCTGGCACAGCATGTGGTGCCGAGGATCAAACCACCATCCCTGCGGTTGCCTAAACTTTCCTAAGCAGGTGCCTTTGACCACTGAACCATCTTTCCAGCCCAAGAAATCTTCTCTTTTACTTTTAAATTTTAAAATGTAACAAAGCACAGTTTTACACTCTTTTTGCATGTTTGGTGGTAACCATAGATAGCCGCACTAGATAGAGCAAACATATGGGACATAGGAAAATAAAACAACTTGATCCTCAACAAGTAGACAAAAGCCCCAGGAACTGAATTTTTTATCTGTGCTGAACACCTGTAATTCCACTCCTGCATAGATAGGTCTCAGGATTCCTTGGGCTATGTGTTCATGGCTGGATGCTAGCAACCCTTTAGACAGCTTAGCTGAGGGAGCAGAGTAAGACCTGGTGCCAAGAGGACACCTTAGACCTCACAGCTCCTAGATAAAGAGAGGGAAGATGATCTGGATTACAGTCAGTAGAGAAGGTCTTCTCTTTGAGGCACAAATTTTTATATTTTTTTGTAGGAAAGCTGACAATATGAAAAGCTTGCTCCTCATTGTCCAGACTTCAAACAGAACTCTTAAGGGACAAGCTAAAGGAACAAACAGACCTACAGGCAAGCTCCACGAAGAAAAGAGTTTGGCACCCCAGTGCACACGGGAAAGGCCATTTTAAAATTATGTGTAGGCTTTAGTTATCATGAATTTTGCTTTCAATGAACTAAAATTGAAAGAAATAGCAAACATTTTCTTGTGTGCTGTCTCTATCTCTGTCTCTGTCTCTATCTCTCTGTCTCTCCCTCTCTCTCTCTCTCTCTCTCTATATATATATATATATATTTATATATATATATTTTATATATATAAATATATATATAAATATATATAAATATATATATATATATAAATATATATTATATATATATTTATTTATCTGTATCTCTCTCTTTTTCTGTATATCCAAAGGTCAAGGGCATAGTAAAGAATTTTATCCTCTATACAACATAGTTATGTTATTTTAATGTCTATGTTGAAAAGTAACACATGATTTAACATACATCTCATTAAAATCATCTGCTATTAACATGCTGAGAGGTTTACATACACAAATGTACTATTATACTATATATAATTTGTATGTCAGTGTGTAAACAAGATTGTTTTTATCCTTTATACAAAAAAAATATTAGCAATGCAAGATGCATCTAGTAATTCAGAGATAGTTGTAGCTGAAGAATTCAACTTTATACCTTTTCCTGTGATCCTTCCTTGGGCGGATAAACCTCATCAGGACTAGCCAACATCAAAAGCTTCACAATTGCATTTTTAATATTTTTCTTTTTCTGGGTGACATGCATGTTCACATATACCGAGGTATGTACTTAAAGAAAATACAAATTGCAGCAGCTTTGAAAATGAAACCCAATTATACAGGTAATTCCAAAATCTCACTCTTAAAAATAATTTTGCAGAAATTTCTACATATGTCTCTACATTAGTTGTATTGCCTACAGAGGCTGTGTGATGCTCCACATTGTTTTTCGATGTGGTCAGTGAAAAATAATCCAACTGTTAATAAATGTTGAATAGTAGCCATTCGTCCCAGAAGACGTTGTAGCAAAGCATATGGTTTATATCTTCATGCACATGTGTGACTATTTTTATAGACTAGATCTCTAGGGACAAAGCTACAGTGACACATAATAGATAAACTAAATTCTGATATAATCTCCCCCATCGGGATTGCAATAACTTTGTACCAACTTATTGTCCTATCAGAAGTTTCAGAAGTGGTGTTTGCCTGTAAATATTGGGAAGACTAACGTAGAATTTTTTAATTTTATTTACATTTCTTACAAAGTCTCAAAGTTATTTTATTTTGCATGGTTCTGTTGGTAGTGGAGATGAAGAAAGTGCTGTAAGTTGAACCATATTTATATTATTTCTTCTGGTAAGTATTTGTTTCAGAGTCCTCTGCTTTTACTTATCATATTCAGATAATCAATATAATTTTATGTTCCTGGATCGCATTTAGACCACCCCATTACATTCCTTATGATTTCTATGACTAGCATTATTTCATATGCATTGTTTATAATAACTTTACAATTAAAATATTTGTCAAATATTTTGATATTTTCTCCTGTTATCATAAGAACAATCCTTTTCTAGTGATAGTACTGAGCTAGTAACTTACTTTGAGGAAAACCAGACAGATGGTGGATACTTCTCACCTCACTTCTGCACAAGTACTGATTACCCAGTAATTTATGACTATTTATATGGATGTTGGTCATGTGGATAAGTCAGAGTGCCTCTGAGTTTCTCCACTGAACTATTACAACTTTCTCTATATTTATATTAAGTATAAAAGAAATGCTAAGTGCTGCCCAGACCTAAACATGGAGAAATGGGTAATTCCTTCTTAATGTATGTGATTACAAGGGCATGCATTCTGCCTCTGAAGTGAAATGAGTTTTAAAGGATCTCAGTAGGATTTAATTACATTTTTCTCCCTAGTGTTTCATGATCCCCATTTCTTTCTATTTCTTTTTTTCTGGAAAAACTAACTTTTTAATCACCTTGTGTGTCACTTACATTTTATGGGTCCTATATTCTTTCAAAGTGTCAAATGCCTTTCTTTTATTAAGTTCTGCAAAAAGATCCAGAGGAGCTAACCTTTTTTTCTAGTGAAGATGTTATCTATAAATTGTCTTTTGTTTTGGCAATTATATGTTCTGTAACAGGTGTGAGTTTTCTGAGACTACTATGCTCTAAAATGTACCCACCATTGTGCCTGTGTACCTCAATACTAATGTCTTACCCTGTGTGTATCATGAAAGGTACATCCTTTATTCATGAAATGTTACTGTACTGAATAAAAATAATGACAAGTTCTGTACTTTACAGGATAATACATATACTCAAGCAGAAGGCAAATCTCTTAAAAGTGATATTGGTGTTTAATTGGTAATTCATTTATGAGGTTATACACGCAATATTTAAATCAAACTCTCATTTTGAGTGAAAAGTTGCACATACAAAAGCATTAATTTTTTCACTGTGAAAGGTTCATTTCATTTTGTACCTGATAGGACACTTGGTTCCATTCTCCACAGGTGGAACTTTCCTTTTGATATTATATAACAATGTAAAACAGATATATATAAAATACACAAAATAAAATCCGTTAAAAAGTTATGCACATGATGTGCAATGTTGGACTTAGTACACTGGATCCCATGCTGTGACTGACTGGGGAAAATAAATCCAGGCTTGGTCATTAAATTGCATAGCAGAGTAACCTACAGCTGGCTTGAAGGGCAGCTGGAGCCGAGTGACACTGGCTGTTGTATGTCAGAGGTGGTGAGGCCATGTCATCCTAACCAGTCCAGGAGTACAGAAGGTAAGTACCATCCAGCATTAGGCTAGAACTGTAGGGCTTTGTGAATCATTTCTGTTTCTAACTTTGAGACACGGATGTTTCTCCCAGACCATTTTTTAAAAATGTATTTAGTGCAGGATCTATAGGTTCTCACTACACAGATTGGATTCATAGCGATGCTTCTGTTCTCAGTCTCCCAAGCACTGGGACTACAGGTGCATGACATCATGTCCTGCCTCATTTGGAGTCTCCCTGTGCTTCAGGAGTGGCGTTGGCATGCTGGAGATTCAAGTCCAGTCACTGAACCTGCATAAGTAGGCACTTTAATCCACTGAGCTAGCTGGCTTACCCTTTCCCATGCCATTTTAATATTTCTGCTTTGATTACACATCAAATAAAAAGGACAGCAGGCATAACCTCCAAACTAAATCCTCTTATAGTCTAGATAGCGAAGTAGTGACACAGGAAGACCCTGAAATTTCTGCTCGTTTTGGATCTCCCACGAGTTTTCCACACTCTTCATCAAAGGGGCTTCTTCCACACGAGGCAGAGTCACCTTTGCAACAGCTGAGATTCCATTTTGTCCCTAGACACGAGGAACACTAAGGAAGACATCATCCTTCATTCCATAGACTCCCTAAGTCGTGGTAGAAAAATGTATCCCCTCCTAAGATTATTTTTACTATCTGTCAAATGTGCCACAGACAACCTAATGGCTCAGGACTTGGGGCCTATTCCTTTGATCACTTCTTAAGCAGGGTCAACCACGAGCATGCGAATCTCTTTCCAATATTTTGAATCCCCATCCGTTTTTAACTCATAGTCTTTGGGGAAACACTAGCAACCTTCATGCTATTGCACACAGGGACACTAAAATCTTCATGCTCCACATGGACAGATTTTATGTTTATCCTAAAGAAAAGTTGTCCAAAGTCTTCAGGGAAGAGAAAAAGGAGAACTAACTGGTCAATGATTTTAAGAAAATTAAGTCATAATGAAATTTTTTTTCAAACATCAATATCAAATACTGACTTGGTATCACTTTGAAACCAGTATTCTTCCACAAATACTTTAACTATTAAATAAGTGTGCGTTTCTCCATTAAACATGATTCATTATTTAAAGTTCTTTGTAAAACAGCCAATGGAAGGGAATGGAAATAAATGTTTTATATTTTCAAATAAAATGTTTGAATAAATTACTGACTATTAACTCTCCTTTCTTAGTTTTTATTCTTGTTTTACTATGATTTAGGAGGAAGGGAGAAAGAAGAAGGGGGTTAGGAGTCCTTGTCACATGTACCTATCTTCCAAGATGAGTGTCAACCTTATGTACTGCAAACACATACTAATAAAATTTAAATTTAAAATATTATTGGATTTATAATAACTGTAGAATGTTAAATCCAAAGATCATTGCATTTTTCTGAGACGCAATTTTGTTTTGCAAGTTAAGTTTGACTTGAACCCTGTATGCAAGGCAGGCTATCCTGGAACTCATAGTGGTCCTGCCTCCTAAGTGCTGAGATTAAGTGTGCACTCCACATGCCTGACTATCACAGATTAATATCCCAAATTAGTTGGCTGGAATATGACTGTATTACAAATCCATGTGTGCCTAAACGAAAGATCCAAGGATTAGAAAACAACCAAACAGGAGTTTAAAAAGAAAGGAATAAAACCACATACATAAGGCAAAGTTACAACTGCCATTATTCTTGCCATTTTTTTTTTATTTACTTGGTAACTGAAGAAATGACCATACCGGCTGGGCGTGGTGGCTCACGCCTGTAATCCCAGCACTCGGGAGGCTGAGGCAGGAGGATCGGTGCGAGTTCGAGACCAGCCTGGGCTACAAAAGTGAGCTCAGGACCAGCCTCAACTGCATAGCGAGACCCTGTCTCAAAAAGACAAAAAAAAAAAAAAAAAAAAAGAAATGACCATACCATATAAGCCACTTCGATAGCTTAAGAGCCAATGTGACTATTGGATTTCAGCCCATGAAATCCAGAAAAGAACTAAATTGGTAACCCACACTACTTTCATTGCCTGTAATCAAATGATCTTGTTATATGTAGACCTCTCTCAATAGGAACCAGAAGGAAATAGTATTTTCCCAATAATATTACCTAATATTCAAAGAACAGTTCTTGTTCATAATTCTTATTTTAAAAATGTTCAAATACAAAAATATGGTGAAAGAAATATTTAAGCTTAATTTTATTTACTTGTTTCAGTAGAGGATCTCCAGATTTAAAAAAATGTAAAAATATACTATACTCAGAAATAAAGAGCCCGGTGTGGTGGCGCATGCCTGTAATCCCAGCACTCGGGAGGCTGAGGCAGGAGGATCGGTGCGAGTTCAAGACCAGCCTGGGCTACAAAAGTGAGCTCAAGGCCAGCCTCAACTGCATAGAGAGACCCTGTCTCAAAAAGACAAAAATAAAAAAAAAATAAAAAGAGGACTAGGGAGATAGCTCAGTGGTCTAAGCACCTGCCTGGCAAACTCCAGTTTGATCCCTAGTACTGTATGCCATGCCATCCCTGGAACTCCAGGTGCACCTTGTAGGCCCACTGAAACTGGATGTGGGAGCACAAACCTGTAATCCCAGTGCTGGAGAGGGTGAAACAGGAGGATCACTGCAAGTTAAAGCTGCATAGTGAGACCTCATACCAAATACATATATACATACATACATACATACATACATACATAGAATAAGATGCTAGTCTTTTAACCCTTGTATATTCTAATGAAATTGGTGAAAATTGAGTAATTAAAATAAAACATTAATCAATAATTCTTTCTCCCTGCTTTGTAAGAAAGCAACTAAAATGTTAAATCTTCATTAAGTATGCTTCATTATGATACATTTAATCTAATTTGTCCAAACTTTGTGATAATATTAGATAATATTAGTGATAATATTCTCACTCTTTCTCTTGACTAACTCCATTTTTCCTTATTTCTGAATTACAGACACTGTATTATTGTTTTTAGTGACTCAGAAAAAAGTTATTTTTATAAAAATGTGAAAATAAAAATTCCTGAAAAAATTTCTGCACTATTTTTCATCTTCTTTGAATAGATAATAATACACCTTAGTACTGTCAACTTTTTTTTGTATTTTTAATCTCTGTTCATACCTTCTGAAGAAGGCATAAAACTTTAAATATTAAAGGAAAAAAGAAAATGTTAATATTTATTGAATACTCAAAAACTTAAATTAAACCAAGTGCTGTTGAGTAGTTGTTATGGTTACCCTCACGTTAGAAATGAATCAGTCAGGAGCAGGTGTGTTAAGTAACTTTTTAGCTCACAGGCTTTCAGTGCATCTCAAAACTGGTGAAATTTGGGGAGTGTGCCTCTTGCAATATTTTTGCTCACATGAGCCAATGTCATTTGTGATTCTTGAAAATCTTGACATTCTTCCACACAATTTTTTCTTATCGTCTTTCTCCAGTGTTTTTCATTTATTTATTTGTTGGTTGGTTGATTGGTTGATTTATTTATTTGACACAGGGTCTCACTACATAGCTCAGACTCATAGTGATCCTTCTGCCCCAGCCTCTGCAGCACTGGGATTATTGGTGTGTGCCACCAGGGCCGGTTTCTGTGACCAGAAAGGTGCGCCAGAGGTTTTGGCTTGGGGAGGCATGCAGTACCAGGTGTGGAACTTGGATACTTGATGTTACTAGGAAGGTGCTTAGAGCACTGAGCTATCTTCCCAGTCCTGCCCAGTGTTTCCATGTGATCGACTGTGTCATCCAGAATCCAGATCTTGATGAGAAATAACTCCGTAGCCCTGTATCCCAGAAAACAACCAGCAGTAAAAAATAGCGTTAGCGAGTCCTTTTCATGAAACCATAATGGAAATCCTGACTGAAAATTATTGACTGAATGTTCGTTTCATGAACAACGACCCATTATTATTAGTAGGAATGCTGAGGAATTAAAATTGGCCTTTGCCTATCTAAGCAAGTGCATTGCGAACCATTGTTCAATCACTGTGAATTACAACAAATCACAACCTAAATGAAAAGCATGTAGGAGTTAGAACTGTTCAAAAATTAAGCAGTATTTAGAGACCTTTCCAGGCATTGGGTTATCCATCAAGCTAAGTACTCCAGCCAAAGTGAGGGGATAACCTTTGGAGATGGAGTGGGGCAGGGCAGCTTTGCCATCCAAGAATCCACGGAACAGCTTCTAAATTCCGTCTACTGCTTATATCTTTATCATTTGTTCACATCTATTTTTTTCTTTGCCCAGAAGTCAGAGAGAGACCAGTTAACATATATAATGACAGTGCTTTTCTACCCCTTTTTGAAGCATTGCAAACATGGATAATTTCAAAATACTTAGTGAGAATCTATAACAGGATGAGTTTTGTGTTTTGTGCAAATAAAATGTGTTTGGCATGTAGCCTCATAACTGTTGGTGTCTTGTCTGTGCTCTTAACTACATTGATATTGAAAAGACTCCCATAGAGGGACTACGTGGGCAAAACCAAAAGAGCGTGCCAATTGCTCTTCTCCAGCAAGAATTTGCTGATTCCTGGTTGAGAATAATATTTAAAATATTGAAAGGACTTTCAACAAAGTATCCAAACACTTCCCTCCAAAACATGATTATTTCACTTCATAAAAAATAAGAATTTGGACATTTATGACTCTTGTGCATAATGTGGCCATCAATAACTAAGTTTTTAATCAGTTATTTCCAGTTGAAGGAATATTCACATGTAATCAACCAATATGCATATTCAAATATAAATGTTTTCACTGCTACTTATCAAATTATGTTCCCCTGCATTAAAGTTTGAGTTAACATAACAAAATATGCTCTCTGAGTTGTATGAGAACATTGGTTTTAAGAATGCATAGTCTTGCCAGCCAAATAGCTCAGTAGATTAAAGTACCTGCAAGCAGGTTCAGGAGCCAAGGGTTTGATCCCCAGGCCTGCTGTGCTGGCCCTGCCTCCAGGGCACACTGAGATGGTAATTGAGACTGGGCATGGTGGTATAAGCCTGTAACCCCAGCTCTTGGGAGGCTGTAAATAGGCAGATCACCGCGAGTCTGGTCTAGTAGTGAGACCCTGAACACTCTGTAGACCCTTCCCTAAAATACAAAAAAAAAAAAAAATTCATAATCTAAAACACGTTTCTCAAAGCAGTTTAAAATTAGAAGTTTCTAATAAAGAATAAATCATAAGAAATTGCTCTGACATCCCATTTTTTAAAAAAGAATTCCATACACATGGTAACTTTTGCATTTCAAAGGTTTTTATTTTGAATATTTTTGGTAACAGAGATAGTAAACATTATATTTCAACCTGTGCTTCAAGTCAAATAACAATTCTATGTCGAAGGCATTTAGATGAAAGAAGGTTTTCTAAATGATATGTGCCCTCTTTTCTTCTCCTCTGCAGAGTTTATATACTCATAAATATTTAAAAAGTCAGGTTCTCAAATCCAATATGACTGCAATCCATTTTAACAGTGAGAACTGAATTGTTTTTGCCCCTGTAGGTGAATAAGATAGACAAGCTAATTGCCTTTTTAACTTACAGATTTTCAGTGCAAGATCTCATTATCATTTGCTTTCAGGAATAAGCTGCTCTCAAATTCTGATGGTGAATGAAGCTTCTTTCATCATAAAATCCTGTGCCCTTTGCTTTCTCTCTTTCTCTAGATGGCCACCCAGGGTCGTTGGTAGAAGCCTGACTCGGCTCATCACTGTTCCAAGCGATACTGAGAATAACTTGAGAGAACCAGGAACATTGCGCATTAGCATAACAGAATGCTTGAGAAATCAATGGCTATATCTAGGTAGAAGTGCTTGTACCTCACAGCCAATATTCTTGACATTTACAAAGGTCATATAGAACTTATTTAAAACTCTGTTCTCAGGAATGATTATCAAAGACATATTTTTATTTGCCAAGTATAGATCCTTACTATCATTTCAACACCTTACAGCTAATATAATAAAAGCATCCGCTTGGTAAAGTACCAAAACTTAAAAAAAATAATGGTTGGGCCTACAGTTAGTGAAATACAAATTCTCTCACACTCATGCTCTTCACTTACACAGGTACATACACACATGCGCACTCATGCCTTCGTGCCCGCGCGCGCGTGCGCGCACACACACACACATACCAGTTGCAGTTTGTATTCAGGAAGGTGCTCCAAAATGATTCCCATCTAATACTGGGCATGGTGGAGTGAGCCGATAATCCCAGTGCTTAGGAGGCTGAAAACAGGAAGATCAGTATGAGTCCCATCTGTGTAGGGAGACCCTGTAGATCCTGCACTAAATACATTTAAAAAATGATTCCCATCTAGTACAGACTGAGCTAGAAAGACTTGGAGAATGAAGACAGCCAAAGTTGCTGTACAAGTAGAAGCATTTAGAGAGCTGAGATTTATTTTGGATGCAGATCAAAAAAATCTGCTTGCTAGAAGAAAAAACATAATAAATAAATTCATTTTCTATTTCATTCTTGCATGTTCTGTGTATGGAAAATTAATATTAGTCAGGCATTTATTGAGATGTGTAGTAATGTGTGGAGGTCATACAATCACTTTCATATTTGTTGTGTGTGTGTGTGTGTGTGTGTGTGTGTGTGTGTGTGGTGTAAAACATACTACATTAAAGGTGCAAATTTTGAGGTCAATTTAGGTATGAAACAGCCTTGAGATGAAAGTATGACTCACATGAAACATCAGAGCTGGAGATACTTTGGTACTTTTATCCTGGTAAGTAAAACATTAGAATTAATGATACTACTTAAAATATAGTGAGCAGTGGAGTCTGAGGAGGACACAGGAACTCCTCTCAAATTATTAGTGGGATAAAAGGCAAAAATCCTGACACAGGAAGTGAAGCAATGGAAGTCGAATAAACCTCAAGGGCAACTAATGCTATGATGCTCTTTGAAAGAAAAACTATGGCAAATACTAGCGATCAAGAAGGCCTGGTCATGACCTCCGAATTCTCTTCAAATCGAACAGCACGCCATTGAGAAATACCACCTTAATTTTAAAACTAATTTTCCTGGTGGCATGCTCTAAAGCAGCTTTGGTTGAGTGCATATTAAAATTGTGTTGCAGAGATCGTACATGGAGAAATAGATAATGGATATGCACATGCTCTTAAGATTTGATGAGCACAGCATATTGAAAGAAATTATAGTATATACAAATATGTAGACATGTGCCATATGTATATATGTACACTTATATGTATATGTATGGATAATTGTATTCATGTATTAACATGAAACAATGCACCTGTGTTGACCCCAGCGAGCCTAGGGTCCTTGGTGAGACACAGCTGACTGTCAGTCCGGGTCTCAGAGGTAGCAGCCAGTGTCATCCATCCTCTTCCAAGTTAAAGTGATGTCTGCATTCATCTCTTTGCAGCTGAAGAATTCAGGACACTATGCTTCTCCCAGGTCAGAAGGAGAGGATTAAACCCTGTTTCCAACAATAGGGAGACTGTACGATATTTACACAGGTAGCTCCTGTTTATCTCATTTACGAGTATATACTCACGATGCATCCACTTATATATAAAGGATTTGAGTTTATCATTCTTAATAGCTGAATAAAATTTAATTATGTGAAAATACCACATCTTTTTCAAGCATTCTTCAGGTGATGGACATTTTGATTGTTTCCAAGATTTGGCTATGGCAAATTGTGCTGCTATAAACACAGGAGCAGAAACATCACCATGATATGATGTTTTCAGTTCTTCTGGGAAAAATTCCCACTAGGAAAATAGCTAGATTGAATAGGATTTCCAGACCTAGTGTTTGTTTGTTTGTTTGTTTTTGTGTGTTATCTTTTATTATGGCCCACTCTGGGGGTGGGACTAGTGTAGCATGTGGTGCTAGGGATCAAACCGGGGTCCCTGAGGCTGCCTAAGCTTTCCTAAGCAGGTGCTTTAGACTGCGGACACATCCTGCTGGCCCACCCAGTCCAAGTTTTTTGAGGAATTTCCACATTGATCTCCATAATTGTTGTGCCAGTCTGCATTCCCACCAGCAGTGGAGAAGTGTTCCTTTCTGCCAAGTGGTAGAAATCTAAAAAATTCAGGCTTTTGGTTAGAAATGTAAAATCTCTCTGACCATAAAATCCACTGAGCTTTATTCAATCATTCACTAGTTTTAGTGCCATCTTACCATAATCTTTTTTTTTTTTTTAATTTAAAATGTACACCTTCCATCTTGTGATCTCTTGACATTCTCGCTTCTACCCGTTATTGTTCATGGTAAAATTGAGCTCAGTTTCAAAGCCTATGTGGCAGATGTTGGGCCCATATGCATGGTGTTACTATACACCACGTAGAAGCCACAAACTCTAACTTATATTATACGTATATTCTACGTACATGAAGTTTCATATTTCTATGAGAATTGAGAAAATGTGACAAAAACCATGTGGCCTACAATCGGACTACAATATTTGAAATATTCTCAATGCAGCTTTTAAATAAAAGTTTACTTCTGTACTGAATCACAGGGAAAAAATTATAGTGCTGCTGTCCCTGTGTTCAATTAATCAAAACAAAATTTGTAGGTGAAAATTTAGCTTTCAGTCTTTTAAAGATTGAAAATTTGTAACACAGAGGATGAGGAAATATGTTGAAGAACTTGAGACTTTAAAATATTCTATACTTACTAATATTACTAGGCATGAAAATCAGACAGTTTGAGAAAGAAAGTTGCAGATCCATGTCTTTAAAAATTGCCCTGAGGGGCCGGGGAGATAGCTCCGTGGCTCAAGTGTCTGCCTGGAAAGTGCAAGGTCATGAGTTTGAACCCCAGTCCCACCAAAAAACAAACAAACAAACAAAACTTGCCCTGAATATAGGGAGAAGGAAGCAAATGACAGACCTTATGGTGGCAGTTGGATAAAACATCATTGGTGGGCAAGTACATGTTACCTGTGCATGGCTATTGTATTTCCTTGTTGTTGTTGTGTTTTATTGCTTGAATGTATTCTGTAATAAAATACTTGATACTGTGACACAATATCTGCAATAAATATTAGAACATGTGACATCAAAACATGCATGGAGATACTTCAGTTGTGGTCATATAAACATGGGAAGTTCTGAAAGAAATTTCTGTTGACCGTAAAGCTAGTGTTACTCAGTTAGAGTGGAAGGTTTGGAGTCAGTGCAGAGACGAGAGATGGAAACGCATCGCCGAGGAGCCAGGAACCCACAGGGACAAAAAGGTGGGTACAGATGAGGAGTCCTGGCACCACCGTAACAACCCACTAAGATTAATGCAGTACATGTATTTGGCCTTTATTTTTTTTTTTTTTTGCCTTTTGCTTTTTTGCAGTAGATATATTTGTGTCATAGAATTCACACATTGTGATTTCTACATTAAACTTACAAATATCTTTTGACATATTATAAATTATTCCTAAATGTGTAAAATTTGACCACTGATATGAAGCACTTAAAGTAATATTTGTCAGTATTTTATTTCTGAATTTTCTGATAAGGAGATTAAACCTCACTATACATATACATCGTCAATCCCTTGTCTCTGTAGCCCCATAATCTTGAACAGAAAATTTGGGAAACCACTGAGTTATAGGATGTTACAGCTCAGTTTTTCTTCTGTCCTGAGTCCTCACTGGCCTTGAATGGCTAGGGCCAAAATATTGGCAATCTTTGAAGCCCTTCTTTTTCTCTAATGTTTGGTCTGTAAACTTACATTCGTAACACTCAAGGCATAAAAAATAAAGCTAGAAATTATGCAGAGCTGTAAATGGCTTAAATGAACAGCTTACGACATTCCCAGTTCTGCTAATAAACCACTGCAATTAATGGAACTTTGGACTATGTATACAACTACTTTCTCTTAGTTCAATGAGAACAAATTTTTATGCCAATAATGATTACAATAATTATCATGTCTGCATCTTGTGTTCTGAATAACTACTACAAAGACTACAATACACATTTTATTAATTATTGAAAATGTACTACTAACGTTTTGAAACTGTTGTACTGTTATTTCTTATTAGAAGTAATGGGAAAAATAAATAAATAAATAAATAAATAAATAAATAGAATGAAACCCCAAAGATTCTAAACAAAGCTGCTAAGAGTTAAGATTAATGTGCATACTTTCTTGTAAATAAAATTAATAATCTTTGTGTCTCAAGTTTGCCTTTATAGCAGAATAATACAATATGAGCAAGACTTGCTAACCTACAGGTGGTTAAAAAACTAAACCAAACAATTGCAAAAGAGACGGCTAATATTTAGTGACTAAATGTGGAAAAAGCACAACTTTCACAACCTTAAAAGAAAATACCAGCTGGGCGTGGTTGTGCACGCCTTTGATCCCAGAACTTGAGAGGCTGAGGCAGGAGGATTAGTGTGAGTTCAAAACCAGCCTGGGCTACAAAAGTGAGCTCAAGGACAGCCTGAGCTGCATAGCAATACACTATCTCAAAAAGACCACAAAAAAAAAAAAAGAAAAAGAAAAAGAAAAGAAAAGAAAATACCAAAGTCAGTTGTGTAGTGTCATTAATAAAATGATGTATTTAAAAGTTTTATAACTACATTTTATCAAAACATTAAGTGATCATATTTTCATTTCTCATTTAGCAGAATAGTTGGAAATATACTGTACCTGAGAAACTCTATCTTACATCTCCCATGTAAGCTACAGGTTGAAATACTCTAACGCTGTGTCCATTATTCCTGAATACAATAGTTCCAGAAATTTAGCAATTTCCTTCTTGTCTCTTCTTTGAATTTGACACGAGCTCTCATTTGCTGATACAGAGAGCAGCAGAATAGGCGTGGATTTACAGAGCAGTAACCCAGATCGACATCATGCACTTAAGAGAGAGATTTCCACCAACAGAGAATCACTGGCCAAGTTCATTCAGTGCCAACTTTACATAAAAAGTTTTGTATATCTTTTTTAAATGAACAGTTCATGGGCTGGCCAGATAGCTCAGCAGACTAATATGCATGCTTAGGCAGGTGTAGGTACCAGGGTTCGATCCCTGGCGTGCCTTGCCGGCCCCACCTTCTCAATGTGTTGAGATGGAGACTGAGACTGGACGTGGTGGCATGCGCCTGTAATCCAGCTCTTGGGAAGCTGAAAACAGGAGGATCACTACAAGTCTGATATGTGTAGTAAGACCGGGTAGATCCTGCAAGAAATAGCATCAAAGGAAAATAAAAACAGTTCAAAGCTGCTGTCACCTTCAACCTTGGGCAGGACCATCATTCCTAACACCCACTGACCTCGTGCCTAACTGTGGCTATGCCAGTATCCTTCAGCAAAAGGGAGTGAAGAGGGAGTTCACAGTCTTTCAGGTCTTACCATGTGTGAAATGTCCAGATCATTGATTGTGAATGGAACAATCACCTTTGCTTTGCCAATTATTTTGCCTTATTCAACGTTCATTTGTGTGTGTACACATAACACCTTGCTTAAACAGAGATGCATTCATCCATCCTTGCTATCGCATCCTTGTGATTCTGAAGATAAAAAAAGCCAAGAAAAATTTCTTCAGATTTTATTGATATTCCTAAGCTGTAATAGTATCGTGCAATTTAAAAACCAGAAAGATACAGCCGTTTTTCTCTTTTATTTTTTAAGGACATATTTTCTCTAAAATGATCAGTTTTTTGTTTGGTTGTTTGTTTGCTTTATGTCATTGTGGTAGTCTTTCTTTTGTAGAGACATTCTCTAAGTATTAATTAGAGCAGAGTGAATATGTATATGGGTCTATCAATTAAATCCATAGCATTAAAATTCAACTCTGGTCCAGGGAGATAGCTCAGCAGTTTAAGGGCCTGCCGGGCAAGTGCAAGGTCCTGGGTTCGGTCTCTAGCACCACACATCATGCCAACCCTGCCCCAAGACACTCTGTGATAACCACCAAGACCAGATGTGTGGTACACAACTGCAATCCAAGCACTAGGGAAGCTGAGACAGGAGGATCACTACGAGTCTGAGCTTCAGTGTGACCCTTTACAGAATTTTTAAAAAGCAATAATAATAAATTCTGGTTTCTGAATTTACTTCTTTGATATGTACTTCACAACACCTTTCTACATCGGAAATACTGTTTTCCTATCTCAAAAAGGTACTTTTGATATGGCAGATAGTCAAAAGATGTACATAGATTCAATAAACTTTGATTTATAATACACTGCTTTTGATGTTGATTGGACTATTACAACTCAACTATACTATTGTTTGTTCCCCATTTGTCAGCATTGTTCTTTCTGAAGTGAATTTAATTGGTTTCACAAGCTCTACTAACCTGCACATCTTTATAGGCAGATCAATGCGATTGGCAGTCATAGAAATGTTGTGAGTTGTAAACTTTTCCAACATGGAAGGTGCCAGTTTCATGTGGACCAGGCCTTCCTGTCTGCTGGGACCACAGGACACAGGTTGCTACTTTTCAAAGTCTCTTCCTCTGTCTCCTGTCAGAGGGATCGGAACATAAGAAAGCAAGTAAATGTTCAAGATCAAGTATACAAATTGATCAGAGCTATGTGTTGTGAACCAGGATGAGGCCTTGGATGGAAGCAGAGATTAGGAAGATTTAAGAATACCATTTGGCTGACAAGGGTGGGAGATGCATTCATTAGTCCTGGTGCTATCAAGACGTGAAATTCATGAATTCTGAGACACAACCCAAGCTCAAAGACTTTAGTGGTTTCTATTCATGTTCTTATTGTCCCAAAGTGCTTAAATGAGACATTAAAAGTTTCATAATGCTTTTTGGCCAGTGCGTGGTTTCTGCAGAAACGCCATTTGAAGATTTAGAGTTCCTGTTAGGAAATAAAGCTGAAGATTCCAGTAACAACATATTTGTTACACTCTGAGTTTTGTGTCTGAAAAAGAAAAAAGTTTTGTGAAAAGCATCTTTAGTGTTTTTATTGCTTAGGAAGCATGTAAAAAGTTGAGCAGTTTTGGGGGTATTGGAATGTTGCAGACACTACGTTTTTAATCCTGATGTCTTGCTTCTAACCGAATTATATTTGTTCAAATTTATAACTTTTTTATTTACAAGAGTTATATCAAGGGCTGGGGACATAGCTCAGTAGAATAAGTGCTTGCCTGGTAGGGTCCTTAGTTCTATCCCCAGTACCGGAAAAAAAAAAAAGAGTTATATCAAAAATATCAAAAGACAAGTTTTCTATGACAAAAAAGTTTCTTAACAATCTTCGTTACTGAAAAGCTAGCATACAACAAAGCCTGATGCAATGATTTCTGCATTTAAAGAAAATACTAGTAAATCTATAACAACCCAAGGGACAGTATCACGTTATACAACTTTCCTAGGTAACCCAGAGCATGGTGGGGCACACCTACAATCCTAGCATTCAGGAGACTAAGATACCCCGGTATCTTTAAGTTTGATGCCAGCTTGGAATACATAAGGAAGTAAAGACTAGTCTAAGCTATATAGCAAAATTCTGACTCAAAAAAGCCACTCTCAAAGAGGGCCAGCAAGATAGCTCAGTGGTCTAAAGTGCCTGCTTAGGTAAGCTTAGGCAACCACAGGAACCACAGTTCAATCCCTGGCACCACATGCTGTAGCAGCCCCAACCCTAGGGCAGGCTGAGCCAGGTATAACATAAATAAATGAAGTTTTTTAAAAAAAAATCACTCTTAGAAAATCACTGCATAAATCCAAAATGTACATTAAATAAAGAAAATAAGAATCAGTGTATTTGAGATGTGTGTTTCCAAAATAATCATATAATTTTAACTATTACGTTGCAATATAGTATTTAAACAAGCCCTTCAGTTTCTTCTATTCTGATGCATTACAAAGTATCTATTCTATTCTCGTTCTATGTAGCTTTTCCTCAGTTTTGTAACTTTTGTGGCTGAGCAAGACACAAGTGTGAAAGGATATTTCATAAGTATAGGTCTTGATTTTTTTTTTTTTTTTTTTTTTTGTCTTTTTGAGACAGGGTCTTGCTATGCAGTTCAGGCTGGCCTTGAGGTCACTTCTGTAGCCCAGGCTGGTCTCAAACTCGCACTGATCCTCCTGCCTCAGCCTCCCAAGTGCTGGGCTTACAGGCGTGCACCACCATGCCCAGCATCACAGGTCCTGAATTAAGAACATACTTAAATTGAAAGGGATAATTAAAAATAAATAAATAATTTGTATTGAATTATTTACACCTTGACAAATGTGGCAATAGGTAAGAGTAGGCTTTATTCCAGACCCTGGGGATTCAACATCCCTTAAAACTGAAATAGTCCCTGCTTTAAGAAAGAATAGACATATGACTAGATGATAATGCCCTTGGTAAACATAGTGTCCTCCATATGTTATGGTTTGGAAAAGATCTTTTCTGGAAAAAAAAAAAACTATTAATCAGAATCTTAACATTACTATGATATATCGCTCACTCCAGCGCTGAGTTATAAACCGTAATCTTAAAAAAATTATAATAGCTTTAGCTTATTTATTTTCCTTTAAAAAGCATTGCTTTGGCATAATCTTATTTGAAGGTTTTGAGTTGTATTCTTCTGAAAAAATAATTTTATGTTATTTCACATTGTTATTTTAAGAAATGGGAAATCTCATTAGTAGGAAAAACAAAAGAAATACTAAAAATGACATGCTGGAGTGAGCGGCTGTACTGTTTTACACATTTTGTCTTGCTGGGTAACTTATAAATCATGTTGAGGTTATTGTCGTTTTAGAGATGAGTGAACAGAGACTAAGAGGCGTTAATGATATGATTATAAAAGTACAAATAGTAGACAGAATAGGGATTTTATGTGGAAGCCATGTTTTAAAGTACATTCTTGAACAACTGGGAGGTAGCAAATTTCTCAGGGAGAGAGCAATATGAATTCATGTGATGGAGCAATTCTACCAGCATGTATTACTTAGAACATATTCTGATACTTTCCCTATAGGGGGACAGTGAGCCTGCCCATTTTCTATATATGTGTATATTTTTAATAAGACATGTACATTCAAAAGCTCTAAATTCACATATAGCCACCTAACATTTTTCAGTATGTTAGTTATCACATAAACAATGACCATTGATACCTCTGGAAAATCCTCTTTTGGTCTTTAAATCCACACTGTCACACATTAATGTAACTGTTATCTTTTTCACACATGTTTTGCACACACACATTTTTTGCCATGTGTTTTAAGCAATTGGTAGATACATATTTATGAACTTTTTAAGTACAACACATTTAAATCTGTTACATTATTTTTGCTGCTTTGTGACCTTTTTATTTTTAATATATAAATTGACCATATCTAACCATATATATTTTGGGGTAGAATGTGATATATGGAGAGCATACAACGTAGAATAATTAGATCAATGTATTCAAGTGATCTATCACTTTGATTATTCATCAATTTTTCATCTGTGGAGACTACCTGAAATGTACACACTTAGAAATTTTGAAAGACACTGTTTAAAATGCGTAACTATTCACCACACACTACAATCAGTGTAAAAAAGCGACCACCTAACTGTACCTTTGTAAAACTTTTGATGTCACTTGAACATCTTTGCCTACTAGCCTTGTTTCCAGCTGCTAAGAATAATCAACCATTCGCTGCTTCTGTGCATTGAACATTTTAGATTTCACAGTTGCTTGACATCGTGCAAGTCTTGTTTTTTATGCATGCCCTACATCATGTAGCTTAATGTACTCCAGGTTGATCCCAGCCTTGGACCACACATAATCCCAGTGGGTCATAAATTAATCTCAAACTCTAGAAATCCCCACCTCATGACTACATGAGACACTGGAGGGAAAACTAGAAACAAACCATAACACAGAGAATATAGTACCTGAGATTAAACTCTGGTCCTTGCACTTGTCAGGCAGGCACTTAGACTGCTGAGCTATCTCTCCATGGCCCAGTTTTAATCCATTTAGAGTTGAAATTCACACATGCTATTATTTTATTCTTCACCATGTAGATGTTTTGTTTCCCAGAAGTCTTCAATGAAGTCTGTTTGCTTTTGTGTTCTTATCACCTTTGGGAAAAAGAATCTCACTGCAAATGCAAGATGAGTTCTGAGGATTTCACTGTGCTCCTTTTATTGATGTATTGTTTTGTATCTGTATCATGCTATTTCAAACATTGGAGCTTTGTAATATATCTTAAAATCAGTGTGAGATGTTCAGCTTTGTTAGCCTTGTCGGATCCCCCCACCTCAATATTTATTGCATGTTTGGGGTCACTCATGCTTAAATTTAAATTTTATGTTTTGCTTTCGTTCTCTGAAAAATTACATGAAATTTTTTATAGGATTTGCATTAAATCTATAGATACCTCCAGGTGATATAAATATTTTAACAATGTTAATTCTTCCAAATTCATGAATACAAGATATCTTTACATTGATTTATCATTGAAAATCTTTTATCTACATTTTCATTTCCCTTTGATTTTCTTGGTTAAATGTATTGCTAAGAATTTTAAATTTTGTAGCTCTTTTAAATGGGATTCTCATGATTTATTGTTTGGACAGTCTGTTTTCCTATTTAAAAATGGAAAATGACTTTGTGTGTTGATTTGATATAGTTTAACATTGGTAGATGAGAAATTTTATTGACATGTATGTTTACTCATGTTGTGAAGTTATTTTGCTCATGATTTTATCATTTTAAATTTTCCCTGATTTTTCTAGTTTTTATTTAGTATTAATGAAAGCAGTTGGATCCTAGCCTGTTGTTATTCCCTCATTACATCAAAGTTATACATATACCTGGCATTTTGGTGATTGTATCAAGAGCCTTAGCAGGTGGACAAGAAGAGGGCTTTGCTTTTTTAGTTAAATGCCATTTCTCTTGCCTAAGTTTAGGCCCATAAAAAAGTAACTTCTTGAAGATAACAATTGTTTTTTTTTTTTTTTTTTTTTTTTTTTTTTTTTTTTTTTTTTTTTTTTTTTGTCTTTTTGAGATAGGGTCTCGCTATGCAGTTGAGGCTGGTCCTGAGCTCACTTTTGTAGCCCAGGCTGGTCTCGAACTCGCACCAATCCTCCTGCCTCAGCCTCCCGAGTGCTGGGATTACAGGCGTGCGCCACCGCGCCCGGCTTACAAACAATTGTTAAATAAAATGAAACTTTTCATTTATTATTTTCACAATTAAAAAGATAGCCTAAAATATGTTACTTTATTTTCTTTATTTTTCCTGCTTTTTTTTTGTATCTGGGGATTCCTGGTAATGTTTGCTTACTTAGTTATATTTTGACATTCTTGATTACTTAATAATATTGAAAGAAGTTATTTTGGCTGATTAAATATTCTCTATCTACTTTTAAGGAGTGGGAAAAACGTTGGACCAAAGTTAGCATGCACTGGCAAATCCACAGCATACTGCTTTTGAGAATTATATGACAAACATTGAACTTAAGCATTTCTGAACATAAAAAGCAATATGTTCATCATGAGTTTATTATCTCTTTTGTGTTTATTATTGCTTATTGTGCTATCAATATAGTAAAAGTATTATAAGACTAATTTGGCCCATCCTGAAATATATATAAGCAAATATTACATGTGAGGTGAACTTTTCTGATTGAATTAATATGTATACTTTCTGCTTGGTGAATGAATATTTCACAGCTCATGTATATGCATCCACAGTCCATAAACTTACCCCAGAACAGTGATGAAAACAGGCTGAAAGAATGACTCTTTTAGTAGTAGCACTTTCAGTGAAAAATCAAAAGGAAAAACTATGAGTAATGTCTCTTACCAAAGAGAGAGAGAGATTGGACACAGGGTCAGGAGTATTTGAATGGTCACCTAGTGCAACCTGAAGATTATCCCTCTATCTGTCTGTCTGTCTGTCTGTCTGTCTGCCTGCCTGTCTGTCTGTCTATCATCTGTATATCTATCTATCTACCTATCTATCTATCTATCTATCTATCTATCTATCTATCTATCTATCTCTATCCCATAAAGAAAGCAAAAAGATGTCCCAACAAAAGTTTCTGTCTACTTTTTGCTTTCTGTACCAGTTCACCCTTTCTTTCAAATATCAAGGTTATCATTTTCTTCCTCCAATATTTATGGAAAATTCATACAGTTCTCCTAAAAAGCTGTAAAATTTTGAAAACATAATATAAAATGTCCCAGGACTCCATATCACTGAGACACAAACACACAGACCTGAACTTGTTAGGCAAGCAAGAGCTCTTGTGGTGAGAAGAATATATTTATGTATTGGCCTAATAGAAAATAAATAAAATGAAAGCGTCATATAATTTTCCTCACACTAGGGATAAAATAAGGCAGTGACACTTCCAGAGCAGACAAAACAAAACTTTAGCACTAAAGTTTATAGGTACTAGTCTTGGCAGTTGTCTTTTGGAGCTCATGAAAATATATTTAACTGACAATGTGGAGAAAAATAGCTTCTCCTCATAAAACAGTAAAAGTTGCACTAGAGGACAGGATCTCAAAGCAAGACTGACTGACAGAGTGGTTCTTGTCTTCAGGTTTGCTTTCCCCTGCCTATCTAGGATCTACGGATGTGTAGTAATGTATTTCACTCAGAGTTGCAATGGTTTTAAATTTTTATTTTACTGTTCAAAATCTTAGGAGATGCTAATTTTTAAAAGAAGCTTACCAGGAACAAGTATAATTTCCCACTTTTTATATTTCTCATGCATGTGAATGCACTGCATTTGATGAATTAGTGTCAAAATTTAACGTGAAAATTGAAACTGCTTAAGATGTCACACTTGGGGCCTGGCGGAATGGCTCAGTGGTCTAAAGCGCCTGCTTGGGAAAGCTTGGGCAGCTTCAGGGACCGCGGTTCAATCCCCGGCACCACATGCTGCTCCAGCCCTGCCCTCAGGGCGCGGGCTGAGCCGGCCATAAAAATAAGTGAATAAACAAATAAAGGTTCTGAAACAAGAAAAAAAATAAAATAGAAAAAAAAAAAAAAGATGTCACACTTTTGTTTTTCTTTTCAGAAGGCATAAAATTTCAGAATTTTTCTTGTTGCTTTCTGGGCTAGAAGGACACTATGTTTATGTGATATTAATAACGATTGGATTTGTTGGCAAAAAACTGGGGTTTTCTTTAAAAATTTTTAGAATAGAGAAATAAGAATAAAAATATTTATCTTTCTTTCATTTTTTTCTATATACATTGAAAATTTTGAGTCCAATTGTTCTATGCTACACAAATAAAATACTCAGGATCCTGAAATCTCTGATCACGGTTGTATGTTGTGTGGTCTTAAGGTGCCCTCCAAAATGCGCATGTTAGAAGTGCAGTGACTGGTCTGGTGGTTTTGAGAAGTGCAGTGTTTAGTTAGCATAAAGACTGCCTGAATGAATGGAGTCACGCCTGTGCAGAAAGGGCTTTTGCACTGCTCTGCCACATGAACACCCAGCATATTTTCTCTCTGATCTCCCTATACCTTCTATCCTGTGCGGAAAAAAAAAATCTTCACTGCACAGAATGCAACTTCACACAGGAAATACACCTGTATCATACAGCTGCCACTTGATTGTAGAATTCCCAATCTCCCAAATGGTGAGAACTAAGAGGGAGGGGCTGAGGAGATAGCTCAGTAGAATAAGCACTCGCCTGGCAAGCACCAGGCCTGAGTTCAATCGCCGATTCCACTAAATACATACATACATACATACATGCATACATACACATAAACATACATACATACATACATACATATATACATACATACATAAAATGAACTAAGGTGTCTTACTTGCAATTGTAAGCCGTGCATGATAACTTTTATTATAAATCACTGAGCCTCAGACAGCTTTTGTTGTAGCAAAACCAATGTAAACAAGAAAGCATGGTTCCCTTAAAAAACAGAGTTTAATTATTATAGATTGAGATAACATATAGTTATAAGTGTAAAGTCAAAATAATCTCGACATAAATATTTATAAATGTAAATCTCTACCACCTACTATCTTTACCATATATTGTCTTAAAAAACAAAAGAGACTTAGAGTATATAAATAATATAAGGTTACTGAGGTAGGAAGACTATCTTGGATTATTTAGGTGAGACACCATAACTTTTAAAGAGAAAGGTTCTCTTATGAGAAATTAGGAGAGGAAGAAACTACAAAAAATACCAGTGGAACTGAGATCAAATTAATACAAGGATGATCCAAGGACTGGAAGGAGCCTAAAATGTCACAGAATAGATTCTACTACAGTCTCCAAAAGAAATATAGTTTGTGACTTCAGCTCCACAGAAAACATTATAGAATACATAGCTTCAGAATTTCAAATAATAAATTACTTTTAAAGCCATTACCTTATGGTCACAAAAGTCTACATAAGTCTACAGCAGCAATAGCAAATGAGCACAGACACAATGTGGATAAATTTTTGAGTCGCAGTCTATAAACGTGTAATAGCTGCACCTAGCTCCACAGTGTTGAAACATCAGTGCCATCTATGCATAAGATAGAAAACTGAATCTAATAATTTTAGGGATCTCATGTTTAGATGTATAGATACATCAATAGAGATGTCTGTGATATATTTTCTAAGACTTCTAGTGAGACTGTAAACAAATGCCTTTATTTTCCATGTAATATGCTCACCATACATATATATATATATATATATATATATATATATATTTTTTTTTTTTTTCTGGCAGGACTGAGGTTCAAGCTCACAACCTTGCACTTGCCAGTAGGCCCTTGTGCCGCAGAGCTATCTCCCTGCCCCATCACCATACCTATTTCTCTGATTCCACAAGTATTTATGATTAATTACTTCATCCGGTTGGTTTTATCTGGCAAAGAAAAAGTTTCAGCTTACAATGATTCCTTACTTTCCTTTTTTTTTTTTT
>PVJA010001741.1:15122-85978 GCA_004027025.1 Myocastor coypus | reverse complement strand
TCTGCTTCTGAGTCTACCAGGGTACTGAATGATTCTTGGAAACACATTCATTTCATGTAATGTCTACTCTGACAATGATATGAAAAGTGGAAGGATACATTCATGTTTTTACTTCTTCAACTTTACTGTCAATATTTTGTTTAGAATTCAAGAGAAATAGCCTCAGGGTTAATGCTTCACATCGAATGCAGCAAAAATTTACATAGCAGTCCAGCTTTTGACAAAACTCAATCATTCTCTTCTCCAGCATGTATCACTGAAATAATTACGTTCTTACTTGACCAATGGAATTTATTTATTTACCTAATGTTTTGCCTTGCTTAAAAAAATGAACCAACCTGGAATCATCTGATAACTTTGAAATAGCAATGCAACAACCTAACTCTTGACTTGCACATGACCGTGGGCTCTACTTAAGAGTCCTGAGCTGGATTTTTGATTGTAGCTCTTGTTTATTTTTCCCAGGCTATTTTACGTCTTCCCTGAAGTCTTATTTCCATTTATTTAACTCTAGTCCCTATAGTTTTTGTTCAATTCACATTATCTCCAAGGATTAATAATTTTGCTTAAGGAGTGGACTGAGTCCTAATGTTAATTAATGTCACACCATTGGGCTTATTTCTTCTAATTATTACTGTTTTGGGTCTGGAATGTCCCCAAAGGTTTGTGTGTTAAATATTCAGTTGCCCTGTTGACACTAGTAGTAGGAAACGAATATTTAATGGGTGAGGGCTAGCGAAAGTTATTCTCTTCACTAAAAATACACCCCCAAAAGAATATGAGACAGTTTCCTTTGCTTTTACTACTCTTTTTTTATCTTCCACAACATAAGTACTTTGTTCCTCTTTGAGCTTCCTTATGATATTCTGCCTTACCTCAGGCCAAAAAGTGATCAGACTGATTGTAGATCAAAACCTTCAAAACTGTGAACTAAAATAAGATTTTCAATGTTTAAGTTCATCATCTCAATTTCTATAGTGACAGGAAGAAATTGACAGAGAAAACTGGTATCAAGAGATAAGGTTTTTTTTTTTTTTTTTTTTTTTTTATTCAGTACAGGGTCTCACTATGTGGCTCAGTCTCATGGTGATCCTCCTGTTTTCAGCCTCCATAGCACTAAGATTACAAAGAGATAAGATTTTTATTTTTTTATACTTGGTAAGGAAATAAACCATTACTTTTGGTTTTCATGAGGAGTTCGGAGGAACACATTGAGATTGCCTAAGACGTCATAAGCAAAGCTCTCTGAGAAATTTGAATGGGACCTCGGGAGATAAGAAAGCTGAAAGAAATTCAGACAGTCAAGGCTCAAATTTCAGATGAAAATAAATAGTGTTAGAGATTGTTCCAGAGGCCACCCTGTTGCACTACAGTGTAGAATTCGACTGTGTTTCGGCCATGCCCTTAAACATATTGTGCGTCTAACAATAATGGATCTTTTTTTTTTTTTTCTGTTGGAGGAAATTTAAAGATGGTACAGCATTAATATCACTTGTTTTCAGTCAAATTTACAGTGAGAATCGAAAACAAACAGAAGGATGGTTAAAAGTGCAGGGAAAATTTCTATTCATCCAAACTGGAAGCACATATAAAGGTCTGCTGAGGAAGGTGAATAGAAACAAGAAGCTGCCAATACTATAAGCTAAGTGCTTTTCATCAAGGGACGAGGCTTTGAGGGCCTGTCAGGAATCTGCAGCACTGTGCCCACCATAGGATCAAATTTGTTTTAATGACTTTCATTTGACAGCACATTCCTAAGGTGCTGTGCTTAGCCAGGATTCCTCAGGAGGCTGGGAAGGGACACAGAGGACACTGCAGCCACAATTCCGAAAGACCAAGGTAGAGCACCCCCTGGCCATAGACTGCGGCAACACACATGACATGCTGCTTTCACATGCATGCAGAATGCAAGAGGCTTGGGGTCATGGAGACCTCCTGCGCAATTCTAGAGAAAGCCTATCCGATCAGCCAGGTTGTGGTAGGCTGGAATCCCTTCAAGAGGCCAATGACAGACTGATAGATAAAACTGTGTAAGTGAAGACAAAGGCTTTATGGGGACACTGCTTCCTCAGGAAGAAAGGAATCCTTGGAAATTTGAATGTATGCTGAAGGAAGCTGTGAGCTTTACAAAGAGAGGGCTGAGGCAGTGTCCATGGAGACCACCTCAAGAAAACAGCAGAGGTGAAACTTACCTAGCCTGTGGAAGCAATTGTTCTCCCTTAGTGTGCTGTAGCTATACGATTGTATGTTTTCTCTGATAATTTGGGCCTTGCCTTGGTTCAATTTCTCTCTTGAATTCTCTTACTTCTTCTTTTTGGGTTAGTCATGTTCAACCTGGGCCATGTTACCTCGGATGAGCACCACTTAGTTTTGATTTTTTACAGGACTAAGTGAGTTTGCATTGAGTTTCATAAGAGACTGAGCAATGTTCAAGTGATCATCTTTGAGGACACACAGGCGAGGACTGAGTGCATTTTCCATTTTCAAATAGGGCTTTGGGAGTCAGGGATAGAATAGTGCAGATGGGATCTTGAATGACCCCAGTGTCTATGAGTTAAAGGGTTAGCATTCAGCTTCCTGCTCTAAGCAGGAACTCCACTGGTCATTTGGACTATGTGCAACAGAAGAACAGTTTCTTCGTCTTGGATTTTCCTTCTCCAGTATGAAGGGATTGGTTTTGCTCTCCTTTGTGCTGCAGACATCATGTACTGTTCTGCCTCATCACAGACTCCAAGCAAGAAGCCTCTAAAACAGGAGACAAAGTGATGCCTACTGCATCTGAAGTTGATTATATCAGTATTTTAAAAATAAAAAAAAGTAATAGAGAATAGTGCACTTTTATGATTTGAATTTTATCATTCTTTCTTTTTCTTTATTCTAATAAAGTTGAGCTTCTCTCCAATATGTGAGAATTTAAGTTAGCATGCAGTCAGAAGATTATTGCATATACTGTTTTATCTGTATAAATTTTCTGGATATATGCATTGTTAATCTTTGGTTCAGTTTTGTTTGCCCCAAATCATAATTTCCGAGGAGCTTGGAACTACCCAGTGCTCCTTGATGCAGGAGATGAGGATATAGCAAAGCTAGATGGTGAAGTAGGTTTGACCTGTTAATTACAAAATCCCAGGACACACATACAGAGCAGTTTCCAAAGCTCTACATGTAGACTTCTCAAAGAAACTGGAGCAGGGGTTTGATAGGATGACCTAAATCTGGCATCAGCCTCAAGTATATGTGATATTAAAAAGCAAGTACATGCTGAATTTTTACCACTGATTTTTTTTCTTTTCCAGGATCACTCACCCTGATGCTATAGGGTATACTTCTTTTTACTACTTTAATTTGGCCTTAACTCACTCTGCAGAGCCTGTTTGTTTCAGCACTTTGCTACAATTAGCACTGGCCTTGACAAATTCTTCAGGATAGAAAGAACACAGAAACCATTTTGAAAGATGAACCTAGCACCCCAAAGCCCAGCATACATTTCAGGTGCCTGGCTTTATTTGGGGGAGGGGGGCATGTGGCAAGTATATCACGGTACATCAAGGCAAAAATGAGCAGCAGAGGAGGCCACTCACCTCATGCTAAGCAGAAAGGTCTCAGAGGAAGTGGCAGCAGCAGAAATTTGCCTTCCAGAAGTCATGCCTCTAGTGGCTTTCTTCCACAGGGACCTACTTCTTGAAGGCTCTAAAACTTCCCAAAAGTGACACAAGCTGGGGACCAAATCTTCTAACATGGGCTCTTTGGGAGACATTTCTCAAGCATATCACCTGTATTAAATCCTACCTCATTCATTTTTAATAGGTAAAGTTATTTATTTCTCAACGGGGGAATCTCTGAAGCAGAATGTCTTAGGATCCAGCTTTATTTCTCCCAAGGAACCTTTCATTTAGGAAATTGGGAGAATTGTTTGGAAAGGGAGACAAGTGATTTTGTATGCACTTCTTCTTTCCATTTTTGTGTTAATAGCTATTAAAAATTTTGAATTAACATATTAATTTTTAAAGAGTACTTTTAAAGCTCCAGATGCTACATTAGAGAACACTGCATCATTTAATGCTGTGCAAATGCTTTTACTTTTGCTAATTTTTGCTGATAAGGCAGCTTGATAATACAGTCACACGCGCTAATTTATTTTCAGATTAATTTGTTTAGGGTCTAGTTCTAACATATTCTTAAACCAAGTAATAGGCTATACTCCATCATGTGCTTTCGTAGTTCTGTCTGTGTGATGTAGAATTATTCATTATGCTGTCACACTCTGTGCTGATCCTTGCTCCGAACAAGCATGGGCATTAACTCATGGAGGAAAAGTGCTTTAAATAAATCCCATGTCTGAGCAATTGAAGAACGATAAGCACTATCTTGTATTTAACATTTCACTTCTGTCAGTAAACTTTTATATTTATTAAAAGAAGAAAAGAACTTATATAGATTTATTATGCATTACTATAAATTGGAATTCAAATACTGCTAGCTTGATGCCTACATTTATAGTCGTAACACTTATCAAAAATGCATTAAACCAAGTTCATTGAAAACTCTATAACTACTTGCTTTTAAGCAAAAGGCTCAAGGCTTGTTGAATTCATTCAAACCATTGAAAGAATGTAAATTAACTCTGGTTCATATGAACCTTAAAACTAATTGGTTATTTTGGTTGAATTTATTAGTCAAAAGGAGTCTATTAGTTGACCATAGTTTATGTGCAGTTCTTATATCATTAACAGCTTTTGTTAATCATCAGTTTCTTCCAATTAAAGATGATTCATATTTTGGGAAAGAACTCATTACATGTTCAAATGGTAGCTGGGTTTATTTTTACAAATTTCTTAGTTTTCACTGTCTATGTTTTCTTTTTTAATTTTTATTTAATTTTTTTGAAGAGTAAAAGCAAAAGCAAAAACAAAGAGAATGAACAGATATAAACAGGGCAACATACAACATGTACGTTACAGCTTTTCATAACAAGAACACCTATTCAACAACAGTTATACACTATCTGCTTTGATCATCAAATCTATTACTCAGATTAACAGATATAGTCATGCAGGATTGGACAAATGATTGAACATCATTTGCCTGCTTTCAACAAACCTTAATTTTTTTCTTGCTTTTTAAAATTTTTCTTTGAATTAATTTTAAAGAGAGTACATAAAAAAGAGAGTATAATAATAATTGATGTGATAATAGAAAGGGTATACACTCAGAATACCAGGATGACAGGTATTCAACCAAGGTTTTTGTATTACACATTGCTGTCTTTGACATACTTGCTTAGATTGCAGATATCAGTAAACATAGTTAGTCAAGTTGAAAATTCAAGCATTACCTGCTATTTTCAAAAAACTGATGGAAATTATGAGTACAACCATCTCTGCCATCCTGTACATATACTTACATGATCTCTTCTCCTTCCTTCCCTTCTTCTTTCCTTCCTTCCTTCCTTCCTTCCTACCTTCCTCCTTCCTTCCTTCCTTCCTTCTTTCCTTCCTTCCTTCCTTCCTTTCTTCCTTCCCTCTTTCCTTCCTGTTTTTTCTCCATTCTCTCATCTCATTTATTTAATCCTCAAGTTCAGGTTCTTTCCATTTTACCATGTCTATGGTAAATAAATGTCTATGGTAAATAAATAAAGCCTTTCAGGTTTTATTTATTCTTTCAGGTTCTTACACTAGGGAGACAATATGATATTTACACATTTACTTCTGAATATAATTTGTAGTTGCATCTACTTGCCTATAAAAGCCTTAAATTTGTCTTTATACCTGAATAATACTCCATTTCTTTCAACCAGAAAAGACCTTGAACAGCAAAGGCAATCCTGGGCAACAAAGGAAAGGCAAGAGGTGTTACAATCTCTGACATTAAAGTATACTACAAAGCTACTATAATTAAATCAGCATGGCAGTGGCAAAAAATCATATGGGAGGATGAATGGAACAGATTAGAAGATGAATATGCAACTACAAACACATTCAGCTATGTTATCTTTGATAAACGGGCCAGAGATTTTCACTGGAAGAAAGATAGCCTGTTTAACAAATGGTACTGGAAAAACTGACTCTCCAAAGGCTGAAAACTAAAACTAGACACAGATCTATCACCATGGAGTAAATTAAAGTCAAAATAGATTAAAGATCTAAACATTAAAACAGAAATACTAAGTCTACTGGAAGAAAAAAGTAGGTAGAAATCTTGAAGACATGAAGGTAAGCAGAGATTTGACAAACAAAAAACAAACTGCACAGGAAATACTTCAAAGAGTCAATAACTAGGATCTCATCTTATTGAGAAGTTTCTGTACATAAAAAAAAATCGCTCATACAGTGAAAAGGCAACCCACAAATTGGGAAAAAATCCTAACGAACAATTAGTCAGACCAAGGCCTTCCATCTAGAATGTATAAAGAACTAAAAAAAAATTAGTCACCCCAAATTTAAAGATCCAATTCAAAAATGGGCATGTAAAATGCGAATATACTTCTCAAAGAAAAAATAAAAGTAGCAAATAAGTATGTGAACAAATGCTCCACAGCACTGCCCATTTGAAAAATATAAATTAAAATAGTTTTGAGATACCATCTCACCCCAGATAGAATAGCTATCAGAAATTAATCAACTAACAACACATGCTAGACAGGTTGTGAAGAATAAAGGAACCCTTCTCCCCTGCTGGTAGGAATGTAGACTGGTAGGACCACTGTGGAAATCAGTGTGGAGTCTCCTCAAAACACTAGCACTGAACATCCCATTCTATCCAGCTATTTCACTTCTGGCCATTTTACCAAAACAAGTGAAAACATCATACCTTAGTGATATATGTGCATCCGTGTTTACCACAGCACAATTGGTCATTGCCAAATCTTGGAAACAAGCAAAATGCCCATCACCTGAGGAATGGATCAAAGAGATGTGGTATTTTTATACAATGAGGTGTTACTCTATGATTTCTTTTTTTTTTTTTCTGAATTGCGTGCAAGGGTTGTATTCATAATTATCTCCCATGGTAAATAGATATCACTCCTTTGTTTTCTTTTACTACTCTAATTCTCATTAAAACTCTCAGTGGGACAAAAATATCTTTATTTTGTGTATTAAATGACAATGATGCATTAGCTATTTACTCAAAATCCTGAGGTCTGCCTTCCAGAGTTTACTAATATTTTTCTTCTGTTATGCAGGCCCTGATTGCTTTCCTTTAAGGTTTCTCAAAATGTCTTCTAAAATTTGTTAAAAATCTGAACTGTGAAAGATTAAAACAAAGAAATGTAACCAACCTGCTAAATTTCTTTTAAAATCCCTTAAATCCTTTGTTCAGATCACATGAGTAAATATCACAAGTTATAATGATATTATTTTAAATAATTCAATAATAGGTTCCTAAATAAAAATTAAAACTTTCAAATTACTGGAGTGTAATTAATATGAACAGTACAACAGAACATCCTGGCTAGTCCTTTCTATTTACTTGAACCTTTGCAACTTCTCAGGTACACTTAACTTACCCTACAACTCACTATCAAAAAGCAGAGGTTAAAAAACTAAGGATCCATGAAGCCAACCTGGAAAATTCCAAAATTCCAAAAACAGAATCTGTATTGGTCAGGGTTTTACTTAGAGGAACAGAACAGATATAAGGAATGGATTTAACACAAAATATACAATCTATTAGGAATTATAAGATTGGTTTACAATAGTCAGCCACAGAGTAAGATGAGAAAGCGTTCAGGGGGTGTCTGCATGCTCCAAACTGAAGAATTCAATCCTGATGTCTGGACTTCACTGCAGCACTCCGTGTAAGTCTCTATCTGATGGCTCATGGGCCTGCGATGGAAGACTGAAATGTCTGTAAGGACACTGAAGAGTCTGCGATGGATGGCAAAACATCCAAGCTGGGGGCTGAAGAGTCTGTTCTGCAAGCCAGACCATGAAGTCCAGGCTGAATGCAAAGACTGTAACTTCTCCAACGAAGTGAAGTCTTGACTCCTTCCTCAGCCCTATAAAAAGTCTCTTTGTGCTCAGTCATTCTGACGTGGGTCCATTGTGCCCTAGGGTGGAACCAATCATAACCCAGGATTGGCCCTTGATCCTGCTCTAGGGAGGAGCCAATCATATCCTAGCCAGACCCTGGTCACACTCCAGGGAGGAACCAATTGTACCCCAGAGTGGAGCTCCCACCAGCAGGGAACCAGACCCCTGAGTCATTCAGTCAAGTTGGCACCATGTATCAACCACTACAGGAGCTGTGCTTACCATGCCAGTCTTCATAACCTATAGCAATAATTTTGCACTCGGAGCTCACTGAAATTTCATGCAATGGACTGTATCTCATACATCCAACTATAGCAGAGTGAATTTGCGGACAAAACATGTACAGTAGTCACAGAAGACCCAACTCAGCACCCTAGCAATAACATTGTCAAACATGCTCTGGAAACCCCAATGGTAGCTCCATTAAACCTCACACAATATTTTTAATCCTGGAAAGATACTGTTCTCAGCACTGATCTCACTTTTTGTTCATAGTCAAAAGCCCTCTGCCCCTGTGCAGCGCTAACTCCTAATTAAACTTTGCTGTCCTTTTCTTACCATTGCATGCACATTCATTCTTTTGTTCACTAGCTCAAGAATGCAGGAACATAGCTAGGACCCTATCATCACACAAGGATGTCTCTGGTTACCTGCAGTTTATGAAGTTCTGTGACACCAAATTACTGTATCGAGATAGAATCCCGACACTTATGAGGAAGGATGGTCAGGCACCAACTCTTGAACATCCTTGAACATATTTTACTTTGAGTTCACCGTTACCATTGCTAATATTTATTCTCCCTCTCTCTCTCTCTCTCTGTCTCTCTGTCTCTCTCTCTCTCTCTCTCTCTCTCTCTCTCTCTCTCTCTCTCTCTCTCTCTCTCTCTCTCTCTCTCTCTTTGTTGTTTGGCAAGCTAGGGCTGGCCACATAGCTCAGTAGACTAAAATGCCTACCTAATCATGCGCAGGGACTGGAGTTCGATCCCCAGTCTGTCATGCCAGCCCTGCCCCAAGGTTGTGGTCAGAGGGCAACTGAGACTGAGTGTGGTGGCACCCACTTGTAATCCCAGGGTTTGAGAGGCTGAAAACAGGAGGATTACTATGAGTCTAATCTATATAGTGAGGCCTTGTAGACTTTGTACTAAATTCATATATATACATATGTGTATATATATATATATATATATATATATATATATATATATATATATGAATAATGGCAATATGTATAGCTAATGTTCAGAATTCAGAATCTGTTGCCTATATAAAAATGTTATCCTATAGCTCCTACTAAAATTAAAACTATTAGCCAATTAAACACTACAGCATTTTGGGTTTCACCCCTTTGCTCCTGGACTTAGATTTCAAATTGTTCTCATCCTCAATGAAGAGTTAAAGGAAACAAGCCAAAATCAATAGCAAAGTTTATTTGAAAATAAAAATATATAGAAAAATTTCCTCTTCCAAGTGGGTTTGGGTAGAGTAGAAGGAAATGGACTCTGGAAGAACCAGGGAGACTAGAGTGAAGAGTCTTAGGATAGCTGATTCCTCATAGCACGCACACCTCTATATATTGTCACAGTCGTGAGTAGACCAGGAGAACTAGCCATGAGCCCTGAGAGGCATTGCTGGGATTCCACACCTCAGACTGATGTCAGGTCCAGTACTTGTATTGAAAACTTGCTCAAGTGGTGAGTGGTTCAGCTGCAGGACTTTGGCAACCGTTCTGTCCTGTTTCCAGAATCTTGTAATTAACATGTCAGCCCTGCTTCCCCAGCCAGTTTCACCACACCCTAATCTCCTATCTCATTAAGATTTTTTTTTTTGTTGTTTTTTTGTCTTTTTGAGACAGGGTCTCACTATACAGTTGAGGCTGGCCTTGAGCTCACTTTTGTAGCCCAGGCTGGTCTCGAACTTGCACCGATCCTCCTGCCTCAGCCTCCCGAGTGCTGGGATTACAGGTGGGCGCCACCACGCCTGGCACTCATTAAGATTTCTTTAGATTGCATTACTTCTATCTAAGGCCATTTGTGTCAGTCTGACAGCATAATTTGTTGCTTACTCATTTAACAACAACAGCAAGAAATAAAACTACAGACCTCTTTTCAGAACCATCATTTTATTTTTTGCTACAACAACTTAAAAAATGCGTTTATGTGAATAGTATACTGACTGATACATTTTCTCCTAATGACTCTTACACTGCCTATAAATAACAAACCCTACCCCTATCACCAATTTCAAAAACCTGACTCTAACTAGTACAGAACAGATGCCACAGCTATATAAATATCAGTCCCTGACCTCCTTCCGGATACTACTAAGATAATACCAAGACTCCATGAGAGGCATTTCCCTTCAGTATGTAATAAATCCAGCTTTGCTTGATCAGTAGGTTGTTCTGGTGGAGCTGGCAGAGGACTTTGTTGGGCAAATTTTAGAAACCCTCTTTGTAATTGCAGTGGGCCAGCAGTGACTGTATATGTACCTGCTTCCTCTTAGTCCAAAGAGAAGTATATTCTTTTCCTTTTTTTTTTTTTCTAAGCAACATCAATAGGGAGGTGGGTCATGCCCACACACTGCACTCTGTAGAACGATTGTGAGGACAATATGCAATATGTCAACTTTCAAAGAAAAGAAAGGGGAAAAGAAAAAATAATAATAATATTGATTTAGAAGGGTTAATGTTTAATTGTTTGATCAAGCTTATATACCTATATGTATTAATCTAAACTGATCTGATGATGAAAATATGTAATATAACTCGTGTTAAATTTAAACAATAAAAAAGGAAAAAAAAAAAAAAAAAACCCTCCTTGTGACCTGGATTCTATCTCTGAAGTGAGTTCTCCTTTATCTTTTCTCTGTGCAGAATCTTCTAATGGGTGCTATTGTTTTGTATACTTTGTTGATGAATAGAGATAATTTCACTCTTTAATAGCTGCTAAGTGCTGACAGCGTCAGATGTTCTGTAATGGATCTTAAAATGTTCACCGAAAGGAATGGGGAAGTTGAAAGCTAAAAGGAAAATTGCAAAGAGAACGAGGTTAAAACACTTCTGCCATTTGCTGGGCATTCTGTTCTACATATGTGAATAATGTGAAAATAACTCCTGTCAAGAAAAACTGTGGTTCAGAAACTGCTATTAGACCCTTTATGTTTCTCAGTATATTACTATTGATTTCATAGAAGTGTTTACTTTGAAAATAATTTTTAAAAATTGGATCATTTTTCCTCATTATCTTGAAAGGTTTCTTTCCCCTGTATATTTATATAAGAGAAGGTAGTTTCCTACATTAAATTTCATAATGGATTTGAACAGGAGACAATGAGATGAATCCAAACCTGATATATATTTGTATATATTTCAAAATAATTTGAAATGTCTTGTTTCCTGATATTGCTTTATTATATAATATGATAAAACAATATAATTTCTGAATATGATATATATAATCTGATTTCATACAAAATTAAGTAAAATACTGCTAATTAAAGTTTTCTTGCCATTTTCTTTCAATACTTATTCTAGCTTTTTATATCTTTTCTGTCAGTAAGGACAATATTTATCGAACTTGGTTCTTTAATTTTTTCATTTAGCTTTTTAGTTGGTTAGTACAGAATCCATATCATCTTAGCGCATGAACTTTTTAATTACTGGGTAGGAAGGCTTATAATGTAATTAAATACAAAGCTTCTGAAATCGAACCAATTTGCATTTAAATTCTGACTCTATTTTTCTCTTGTTGGATAAACTGTAATTCCCTAAACTCTCTAAGCTTAAATTTTCCCAGATAGAAAAAGCAGAAACAATAGTATCCAACTCATAAGTCTAATGAATGGTTTGTAAATTAGGGGGTCAGTACATAAGACTTAACACAGTGTCTGGCTCAGGGAAATGATCAGTAAATTCAGTTACTACTGTCTCTTCTCTAACCTTGCAGAACCTTTTGTATGTATTAATTTTGTTGCCCTTTTCAAGATGAATAATAACAATAATACTTTTGCTTTGTTTTGTTTTGTTTTTCAATGTGTGTGGACAAAATGAATAAGCATAGAGTGCTGGAATGGAAGTGCACGCCCCTTTGACACAGGGGAGATATGATAAAGATAGCAATACATCCATCCCTGGGAAGAGTATGACTGGGTCAAGTTTTATACTAATGGGATTTGGAAGTCCCAGAGCCTGGAAGGGATCCTCCCCTAAAGACCAGAGATAGTATTTAGGCACCTAAAGTTAGAAAGCCTAATCTCGACAGAAGGAAAAATGCCAAATGTAGAAAATAGCCTAAATCTTTTCCAAGGAGTTTCTGGATACAAAGTCTCTAATTACAAATATTTCTTCTTTACAGGATAAATAATCTGATATGCTGTTACTTTGTCTTCAGTGAGAGATATAAATCACAATGTTTTGGAACTTCTCCAACATGAAAAGAAAGAAAGCCAAACTTTACAGAAGTCTAACTTTGCCGGAAATCAAGTAAGAAATGTCTGGCTTCCCTGCTTAACCTATTCTTTTAGGTTCAGATATTGGCTAGTTCTTAGTGATTTATAGTAAGTGATGACTGAGATACCTTTTACAGTGTTTGAGCAAAAGCTAAAATGTGTTAGTGTATTTTGCAGGGGAATTCATGCTGGAAAAAAATGGCGCCTGTTTTTGTATTTTTAAGTAACTATTTTCTGCTATGGAGCTGGCTCAATTTCATTTATTTCACTCAAGTCCTTAAAGCCCTTTCAGAAAGAGTGGAGAATAAATGGGTACTTTAGAAATTGCTTCATAAGTTTTTCAAGTGAGAGTTAATTTGAAAAAAGGAAATCTCCAACTATAGTTCAGCAGGAATTAAATATGATTTCTTGGTCCATTCCAAAATGTACAATCCCTACCACATTACCTTCCTATATGCTCCATTATAAAGGTCGTATACAGGATGTGCATTTTAAGTCCAGAACTCTCATAATAAAAATGGAAGAAGGTTTTAAAAATATGCAAAATACACAATAGACTTTGAGTAAAGACCAGGAATGTGGGCCTCAGTTCATTATTTTGGATTTATTTTATTTAGTTAAAAAGCTTTGTGTTTAGCTAACTTGGCTGAGTGAGAAAAATGCATGTGTGCCCACAGACATAACCCTTCACATGAGAGAGAGAGGGAAAAAAAGAGGAAGGAGGAAGAAAAAGCAGAAGAGAGGAGGGAGATAGGAAACAGAAACAGAAAGGACTGGGAGAAAATGAGTTAGATGGGAAAGACGAAAGAGGAGAGGGAAAATTTGCACAGAAGTTATACAATCCAAAATGAACAGCAAAACACTGTACATAATTCTGATCCAATTCATTGAGATTTTGAAGACAAAAATGATGCAGCTGCCTATAATCATTATCACTGTTCAATCAGACTTTATAGAAAACTCTAATTGTCATTTTCTTCTATTGTCTGCATGATAAAAATGACCAGTTTATTCCAGAAAAATAGACAATACTGAAGATTTTTGCCCTCAGTGGTTTAGGAGGTTTTAGTTTTTGAGGTTGGGAACTCAGGTAGAGGTCAATGATTTTTGGCAGTCCACAGCAGGGAAGCCATGATCCAAACTATAGTCTTGGTGTTAAAAAGCTTGACTCATTAGAAAACGAATTTGATGGATTTAATTCTTGTTGTTCTTTCAGAAAAGGATCAAAATGTGAGATTTGTAACTGTGAACAATATATATGATAACAAGTTAGATTAAGTTATTTTAGCAATACATAAGAAGGTTCTCCTAAGAATGCTAAAAAAAAAATAGAATGCCATTGTATTATGAACTTAATTATTAGAAATACAGAGGAATGAATTCAGCGTGTAGAGACCTATAAGATAAACCTGTTCGTATTATTCCTTTAGTAAAGGAACTTGATATTTGTTTCTATTAGAAAATATCTGAAAGGCTGGGGAAGTTCATTTGTACAGCACCTGCCTGACAAGCCTGAAGTCCTGAATTCAATTCCTGATATTCCCCAAATTTTTAAATTAATAACAAATCTGCAGAGATAAAGACCATCTATTCCAATTTCTTGGAATGTTTTAATCATGAATGGATATTGGACTTTGCCAAATGCTCTTTAAGAATCTATTATAATGATGAATTTTACCTATTGTCTGGGTGTATTGTATTTATTGATTTGCCTATATTGAACCATCCCTTCATCCCTGGGTGAATCCTACTTGGTATTGGTGTATATTATGCTTAATGATTCATTGCATTCTGTTTGTTCGTATCTTACTGAGGATTTTTGCATCTATGCTCGTTAGAGATTATCCTGTACTTCTCCTTTTGATTGGATCATTCTCTGATTTTGGTATCAGGATAATGCTGCTTCCAGGATGACTGGCAGTACTGCTTTCCTTCCAATTTTGTTACAGATTTTGAGGAAGAGTAACATTAAGTTTCTCTAAATTTCTTGTAAAATTCCACAGCGAATTCATTAGGAACTGGGACTTTTTCTTGTTAGATTTTTTTTTTTTTACAGTATGATACAGGATGAAATTGTTCAAGTGGGAAGGGAAACAAGGAGAGGGAGGGGGAAAGAAAGGAAAAGGAGCAAAAAGGGAAAAATACAAACAAACCTTTGTAAATAATAAAGGCAAAGGGTTGAAGGAGTAACAGGAATGTGGGGGGATCAAGACACAGCCTATGAGTGAAAATTCTGATAATGAATTTGCACATATTTAAAATATGCCAATAATTTAACTTTAAAAAAAAGAAAAAAGAAAAGGAATCTTGGTGTCTCAGTTACTCTTGTCTCATTGCTGGGGCAAATACCAGACGCTCAAAATGAAGGAGGGAAAGATTTACTTAGCTCACAGTTCCTGGAGGTTTCATTCTATGCTGAGCTGGCTCCAAGGCTGAGTGGCACAGGGCAGAGAGCAACCTTTTATGGCATTGGCAAAGAGTAAGAGAGCAAAATGGATAAGTAACAGCAGCAATGGTTATAGAGAAGAAGTCTGTTTCCCTTAAATTACATTTAGGCTATGGTCCAAGTTTGGGAATAGTATTTATACCCATAGTCCCAGCAGCACTCATACCCATAATCCCAGTGGATCATGAGTAAATCTCAAAATCTAGAAGTGTGCGCCATGGTTGCATGAGGCTTTGGGGGCACAACGAGGCAGACATCATAACACTCAGAAAGGAAATTTTCTATACTATTTAAGGATTAGTAGAATAAAGACTAAGACATTTGATTAAAGAATGTTACTAAGGATTTACAAAAGAGATGGACATATGATAATTACTAAATAATAAATTTTAACCTGTATTAACATTGTAAGAAGAAGAAAAATAGATATTCATGGGAAACTTAAAGAACATCCATGTAAATGAATACACCCATGAGCAGAAACAGATTCTTTTGTCACCTTTCTTTAATTTGTACATGACAGGGTGACGTACAGAGTATCAAGTTGTGGGTGATGAAAAGCAAAAAAGTGGGTAGGTGGGTGACACTGATGTCAAAAAGGGTGATGTGCTGCTCCAGTCATGGTGCATTAACACAACGCAGCACACGAGTAAACTTGGACTGCAGGACACTGTTTCTACTCATACTTCTGAAACTGGAAAGTCCGTGAACTTGTCAGCTATGTCTCTACGTGAGGAAAGAGACTAACAAGCCCTGAGGTCTGGATAAATCGGTTCTCTGCCCTCTCAGTCTAGCAATTTCTTAAAGTCTCTCCTCTTTATATCAACAAATTGAGGACTACATACATGTGCATGGGAGGGACACAGCCCCTCATACCACTGTGCACAGCAATAATCAATTTAAGAGAATTTTCATTTTACAGACAAGCAAAGTGAAGCTATGAGCATTTATCTTTCTTTGAAACCATTCCTAGACTTTAGTAGCACAGCTATAGTATTTATAGTATTTATCTTGGTCTGTTTCTTTTCTAACACTTTTAGTAGCCATACAAGATTCTCAATAATGCTCACATTGTTTGTTATGTAAATGGTATTGATTGCTATTTTTACATGTTTACTATACACCTATCATAGTGTAAAGGAGGATATGTGAAACAAATTTAATGTAGGGCTCCAGATGGAAACACAATTGGTCTTTTTTTTTTTTTTTTTTTTTTTTTTTTTGTAGAACCAATGATCAAATGCAGAACACTGCAATTGCCAGGCAGGTTAAACTGACCTAGGTTTCTACTTGAGTTTATATTTAAAGAGGTAGATTAGGCCTGGGAGATAGCTCAGCAGCATAAACTGACAAGTGCAAGGCCCTGAGTTTGATCTCCACTACTAAAAATTGACATAAAATAATAAACTAAAAAGAAAAAATAAAGAAACAGATCAAAAAAGGAATAGGGTGTGATACAGTATGATTATTTTTTTATATAACCTTGAGAAGCCTAATCCCCTGCCAGTAGACATTTTTTAAATACTACCAATATAGTCCTCTTTTTTTTTTGTCTTTTTGAGACAGGGTCTCACTATGCAGCTCAGGCTGGCCTTCAGCTCATTTTTGTAGCCCAGGCTGGTCTCAAAGTCGTACTGATTCTCCTGCCTCAGCCTCCCAAGTGCTGGGATTACAGGCGTACACCACCACACCCGGCTGAAGTCCTCCTTTTTTTAATCTTCCCTTTTTCTTGAAAAAAAAAAAAACTCCATGATAAAATAATAAGACCTTAACAATAGTTAGTATACTGTGTACAACTGTCTTTAATATTTTTTTATATCAGGAATCAAACTTAGCACGTTATGATTACCAGGTAGGCACTGTACTGCTCAGCTATATCCTTAGGTCATTATCTTTAAAGTACTCAGAGACAAAATAGATTCTCTTACAAAGAAAAAGGCAGAAAGATAATAACACCGTGCTTTTTTTTTAATGAACCAGAGAAATTAGTCCTATTTATGAAACAAATTAACATATATTTTAAAACTTTTCTGAAACAGGAAAGTAGATAATTTGGGGAATTATATAAACTTCTCCGTATTTCTATTTTATATATCTTCTATTTGTACTTTACATACATATACATACTTTGAGTTTCTCATATAACATAAATCATACAATATTTAAGCATATGTGTGTGACATGTTCCATGTTACGTATGTTCTTGTAAACTTCACCCATTTGCATCTGAATGCATTATTTATCTTTATAGCACAGGAGTATATATACATATCACTTTTTCCATATTCATTCATTTTTGCACTTATAATTTTTCCCCCAGTACTGGGAATCAAACTTAGTACCTTGTGCTTGCTTATGTGGCTGAGCTATATCCCCAGCCCAGAGCTATGTCCCTGGCCTAAATTGCTAGCAAAGTATAACTATTACAAGTGGTGCTGCTGTAAACCTGTGTGTGTAGATATCCTTGTAATAGAATGACACTAACTGTTTCCTGGAGGATGACTGAATCAAATGGAATTTCTGTTTTTATTATTTCAAGGATTTTACTCAGTGTCTTCCATGTAATCTCTCCTAAAATGGGAGTAATCAGCTCCTGATTCTGTGTTTGCCTGTTATCCCTTATCAGAGCTGCTGTGTGGCACCTTGTGTAGGACATGGCCTGTATCACATAAGTGGGATTCCTGGTATCATTCGTGGCATGCTACACTCTGTGAGCAGCCAGGTGACAGTCTCACATGTTTTCCACTTGTAAAATATTTAAATATTACTTCATAGCTGTGTTATTGAGCTTTCTGTTGCTTTAACAAAATTCCTAAGGGAAAAAAAAATTTGGAAGAGAAGTTTACCTTCATTTATAGCTTCACAGAATTCAGGTCATGTCAGGCTGGCTCTGTTGCTTTTAGACCTGGAGTAAAGCAAATATGTCATGGTGGATGGTGTGGGAGAAGAAATCTATTCTCCTCATGGAAGGCAGAAAGGACAGGGGAGAAAATGAGAGAAGTTTTGATAGGACAGAGGAGAGAAGAGAGGGAAGAGGAGAGAAGAGAGAGGATAAGGGAGAGCAGAGGGCATTGAGAGCGACTGCCTTTGCATGCGAGAAGAGCCAAGAGAACAAGGAGGACCACAAGGAAGAGGAAAAGGGAGAGAAAGTGGAAGAAGAAGGGGCGTTAGGGTTGGGTTTAGAGAGGACAGGCAAGGAGAGATGGGGTCTCCAAGGGAAGACTCTTGGAGATCCAGGTCCTTGCACAAGTTGCACCTCCAGCATTCCCTTTACCTTTCCTCACATTATGAACTCACGGATGGTCAAAGTGAGAACTTTCATGGCTGGATGGCTGCTCCAAAGTGCGTCCTCTAAGCATGGCTAGAATGGGGCACAAGCCTGCAGAGAGTCTCTCGGGACATTTCATGGAGAGCCCGTAACTCTTGTCAGATGCACTCTTACGTAGCAGGTCTCCAAAAATGACTATTCTTTTCCCTCACATACCACAGAATTATAGAGTGGAGTGCACAATGCAATTTAACAATGACACGGTCAACATTAAATTAAAGCTTCATGTTAGTTTTTAGTTTTCCACTTCATAATTTTATTAACCGTTCCTGGCAAACTCATTTTGTCACACTGAAGCACTGAATTTCTTCCATGAAGAGAAAAACTAAAAAATCTATAATGAAATTCATGAAAGTTGGTGGTGACTCAAGCTCCATACAATGCTTTTAATAACTTGAATGTTTTCCAAAATCGGCTAGCCAGTGAGAACTCTGCTAACCTTTATCAGACTGGCCACTCTCTTGGAGCCTGAAAGAAAAACTGGGGAGGGAGAGAGTGGGGTTGCATCTAATGAAGGAATCACCCCAGGACCCTTCATCTTCTCTTGCTCATTTTCTTTTGATATATTATTTGCTGACTGTTCCTGTCTGAAGGAATGTTATATTCCTGCTATAAAGGACCTAGAACTCAGAGAAACTGAAGTAAGCTTGCGTGTGAATCTCTTAGCTTTGCAGGAAATGCAGCAAAAAGAAAGTCACCTCTTTGGAAAATTATGGGTCTATGACTCTGGCCCTTTCAGACATTTTGGCAGGAAAAAGGAATGGGAGGTAAAAGTCTCAGTTTACACCGAATAGGCCAAAGCATCCAGGAAGACAGTGTCTTACATGGTAAGAGGCTTCCCACACTTGCCTGTTCATGCAGTCCAGATGTGACCACGTGGACCAAGGGGCCAGTTATTCAGCAAGAGTATCCCTCACTACAACTTGTCTTTATGATTCTGTCTATGTGAACAGAACTGTTTAAATAAACCCTTGCACCAAGCTTGAAGCCAGTAAAGTAACTCCTTTTCAAAATATTTAACTGATATCTAATTCTTACTTTCTGCAAATATTTCAAAAGTTGTTTTGCTCCCTTGTGTAGCTGCAATCGAGGTGGCCTCACAGGCTGAAGTTCACGCAGAGGCAACCGTATCATCTGCACTGCTGTGCTGCACATCCATAGATGGTATGTGTCTACACAGAGGCACATACTTACGGCCTCAACGTATTATCATTATCGTGTCATTCAGGCCAATATGTGACCCAGAAATAACGTTGCCTCGTTTCCTTGTTCTGAATGTTTTCAGAGGTTACCATTAGGCCTGCCAGGAAATGTGCATGCCAGACCAAAATAGAGCCAGGCAAAGCCAGTCCATGACTTATTTCCCGTAAGCAGAAATCGTACCTTTCAATTTCTCCAAATTACTGAGGGCAAAGTTTGGTGATGCTGGACCAGCGCTTCAGAGGAGCTGTTAGTACGCGGCCGCCCACATGTGTTTTGAATTCTGCCGATAAAGAATTTGAAGTTTATCAGAACACTTCCCATGTTAAGTTCCAGTCTCTACCACATCTGGGTTTTTGTAACACTAGAAATTTCCCAAGAAAGGGCATGTTTCTCCTCCCATCCTATCATGAGATTAGTGTAAATTAAAAGAATGACAAAATTTCAGAACTAAATTTGAGCAACAAGTAATTTCTCTCCTTTTTGTGTGATTCGTATATGCACATTAAAATAAAATGTATTTTCTTTAACTGTCTGCTCTGTCCTCCTAAATTTTCCTTTCCATTTAGTTATGTTCTATAACATTATATGAAGAATTATAATTCATAGGTTGTATTTTGATAAGTTAATTTTTTAATATTTTTCATCATTTTCTCTTTCATTGGACAAACTTAGGTTACACAACATTAACATAGTGAAATGGCTCCCTGAAGAATGCCTAAATTTTGAGCTAAAAAATTCAAAAATAGAGAAACAGAGCTGAGTCACAGCTAGCAGAGACCAAGGGATGAGATGAAGACATGTGTAGCAACTGGTAAGACATCAGTGTTGTGAGATAAATAAGCTTAGAGGTCTAAAGTAAAGTCAAAAGTATTTTCTTTTACACTGGGTTTTATGTTATTTCATGTAGTTTGAAAATGATGTGTTTATATTCAGTATTTAAAAACATGTCTTCTGAGCTGGGTGTGGTGGCGCACACCTGTAATCCCAGCACTCGGGAGGCTGAGGCAGGAGGATTGGTGGGAGTTCGAGACCAGCCTGAGCTACAAAGGTGAGCTCAAGGCCAGCCTCAACTGCATAGGGAGACCCTGTCTCAAAAAAGACAAAAAAAGTAAAATAAAATAAATAAAAACATGTCTTCTGTACAGTATTCTCTGAGCTACTTTAATGTGTGGTTTGATGTCTGCCATGAAATTCATCTTTTAAAAATTATTAAAATGGAAGAATTACAAATGATACAAAATTTCATTTCAAATACTATGAATTTCATAGTGCTTGTTGTAATGCACAGTGCTGTCTTCCAACTAGTTTGTCATATCACTAGATTTATGCATGCAAAATTGGAAGAGGAAAGGAAAAAATATGTAAGAAATTAAGAAGAGAAAAAAGGTCAAAGAATTGGAAGAAGACAACACAAATTAAGCACTAGTTTCTCCTTTCTATAACTTTAGTATTATTTTTGATAGTATTACTTAGAACCAAGAGCCAAGCAGCTTAATGTTTAAAACATTGCCTGAAAGTTAAGCAACCTGATCGCAGTATCACAGCACTAAGTGTTTGTGTATTGATTACGCACAGGTTAAACAGTTGTTCATATTCATACCCTCCCTTAGGATGAAATGTTTAATCCGTAGCAACACGCGTATTTCTGCCAGCACTGTTTGCTTGAGGCCCTATGTGCTCGGCTACCAGACAGCTGTGTGTAGTCAGCCTCAGCTAAGCTAGCAGAGGGAAATCATCACCCATGTGATTGCCAGGGGAATTTTAATCTGGGTGAAACACTATATTTTCCTCTGAAGGACAAAGTGAATTTTAACACCGCTCAGTAGTGACTTGAATAATTTGCCCACCAGTGCCTCCATACATTAGAGACAATAATAGATATTGCCTTCTTGAGAATATTAACCCTTTATTGAAAATGTTAAAGGTAATAGAATAACATGGAGCATCTATGGGCCGTATAGCCTATCATTCATACTTATGATTTGTTTCAACCTTGCTCCCTTCCTGCCTAAAAAGGATAAGTACTGATGAAGTACATTTCAAGAGCAACATTTGTTTATCATAGGGGCTGGTGAGATAGCTCTGCTGACTAATGTTTGCCTACTTAGGCAAACTTATACTAGCACAGGGATCAGAGTTCGATTGCCAGCACCACATGCCATGGCAGCCCCCCCCCCCCCAGGGTTGGCCAAAGTACAGGTGTGGTGGCCTATCTCTGCAATACCAGCGCTGGGGAGGCTGCAAGCCGCAGGATCACAAGTCTGAGCTATGTACTGAGATCCTACAACAATCAAATATGTAAGTTTTTACAAAAACACAAAAACCCATTATTTGATATAAGAAAAGAATGAGATAATAAAGATTTGCATTTAAATAATAGTAAGGAGCTTTGGTCAGCCAGATAGCTCAGTAGATTAAAGCACCAGCTTAGACAGAGGCAGGGACCAGGGTTCAACCCCTGGCCCTTCTCCCAGGACATGCTAAGGCAGCAGTTGAGACTGGGTATGGTGGCATGCACGTTTAGTCTCAGCGCTTGGGAGGCTGAAAACAGGAGGATCACTATGAGTCCAATCTGTGTAATTGAGACCCTGTAAATCCTGTACTAAATACGTTTTAAAAACAGTAAGGAGCTTTTAATCCATTGCATGTGTTCATTGTATAATACATACTCAATAAACAGAATTACATGTATATACAAACCAAGCACTAGATTTGAAAACTTGCTTTTTGCTGTACACATCTATTACAGTGAAGCATAAATCCAGTACTCAAAGATACTTTCACTTTTAACTGACTTTACGAAAAGGTATGTGGCAACACCTGATGAGTGGCCATAGCTACTGACTCTTCAAAGGATATTTTTCTTTATGTCAGCCTTTAACCTGCTCATTACTGAGTACAAATTTTACATTTCATTTTACAGAACAGATTTTTGCTTGATCAAGTCAAAAGGAGTACCTGCATTTCTCCCACCTCAAATCTGTATTACAGTTCACTTTTTCTTTCTATGATATCAACTGCTACAATCACCAATAAACACAGAAATTGTCTCTTTCTGTTTCTTTAATGTATTTGATACAGGGTCAGCATGCAGCTTGAACTAACAGTGCTTCTCCTGTTTTCAGCTTCCTCATCTCTGGGATTACAGGTGTGCATCACCACACTCAGATTCGGTGGCCGGCTCAGTGCACCCAGAGGTGAGGCTGGAGCAGCATTTGGTACCAGGAATTAAACCCTGGTCCCTGAGCTTATTCAAGTAAGCTTACTCAAGCTTAATCTGCTGAGCTATCTCACTGGACCTTGAGATATCTGGCCATCCCTGAAAATGAATCTTTTTGAAAATTTCATTTTACTTTAATTGGTGGATTATGAGCCAAAGAGAGAGCTCAGGGGCACAAGTGCCTGCCTGGCAAGTGCAAGGTCCTGAGTTCAATCCCTGGTTCCCCAAAAATAAATAAATAAATGTTTTTGGGCTGGAGAGACAGCTAAAAAGAATAAGTGCTTACCTGGCAAGCGCAATGACCTGAGTTCAACTGCCAGTTCTGGAAAAAAAAAAAAAAATTGTAGGGGCCCGGCGGGATGGCTCAGTGGTCTAAAGCACCTGCTTGGGAAAGTTTGGGTGGCTTCAGGGACCGCGGTTCGATCCCCGGCACCACATGCTCCGCCAGCCCTGGCCTTGGGGAGGGCTGAGCCAGCCATAAAAATGAGTGAATAAACATATAAAGGTTCTGAAACATGAAACAAGAAAAAATATATAAATAAATAAAATTTAAAAAAAAATCGTAATTGGTGGATGCGGTACCATTTGCTACCAATCTTTTTAGAATTTTCTATGCACTCTAGGGCATTACGTTTATTTAACAGAAGAAGAAAAAAGTTATTTGGTAGATTTTTAAGAAGTTATATCGCCCAGACACTTAGTAAGCAATTATATATATATATATATATATATATATACATATATATATATACACATATATATATATATATATACATATATATATATATATATATATTTGTTTTGGTTTTGGTTTTTTTGTTTTGTTTTGTTTCAGTACCAAGGATTGAACTCAGGACCTTCTGCTTGCCGGGGAAGCACTTATTCCACTGAGCTATGTCCCTGGCCCAGAAATTATAGTTTTGATATAGTTGACATATTTTGTTATCCATAGTAAAACATTTACAATGAAATTACTGAGCACAGAATATAAAATGGTGGCTCAGTTTTATTTTACAAAGTACTAGTATAAGTTTGTTTTACTGATTTTTGCCATACATGTTTGATAGAGAAATAATTTTGATATGTTAATATATATGTAAATTTTGCCATTTGTCTCTAAGTGGACATATTTATGATTTTTTTATCCAAGAATAATTCTGAAAATTGTGTTTATAGTTCTCTAGTTCTTTTTCTATTAATCTCCTGAAATTAATTACTGAATAACTGGTGTGCACAGGCCCTAGGGTTTTGAGATCCAAGTGAAACAAACACATCCCTTTCTTAAGGGTCAAAGGTCATTTTCACTCTCCTGAAGGTACCAGATAGCAATCTGGGGAGTAAATCTGCAATATTCACGGCAGTTCTGGGGATTTAAGCCCATGAGTGTGGATGGAAAAAGTAAAAACTGTTCTGAATTCCCAAGCATCTGTGCCAGCTCTGCAGCTAAGGAAATTCAGAAATATTTGTAAGGAATATGTAGCTGAAAGGACATAAGGATCTTGTTTTGCTTTTGCAAACAAGCCAAGCCCACAGAAAGTGCTAGCATAGTCCTATTTCTGGCCTGGAAGATAAAGTATTATGATAACTTTTCCTCACATATTTAGTCTCATGAGAATTTCATGCATTTTCTCTTAATGCTACAGGATCTGTACAGTAAGTAAAAAAACAAAGAAAGGGAAACTATTAACATCAAAATATATTTAAAATTTTAGGTAAGTTAGATTTTTGCTAAATGATCCATTTGATCACCCCTTCAGATCTTTGCTTTATATGCATCTGTTTTACATTCATGCATATTGATACACCCTAACTATAGTATGCATGTTCACATGCATTTATATAGAGTGTACAGATGAAAACATGCTAATAAATATAATGTGTTAATACATATATGTACACATAGTTTTTGAAGGTTGTTCTGTTTTAAACTGGAAGAAGAGAAAGCTGAGAATAACTTGTCAGTAAATAAGTTCATTAAGACCAGGGGACTTCCATGAAGTCATCAAAACAGAAAGCCAGATTTTCTTTTTCTGCCATGAAATTTCAAAAGTATCAGTTCTTTCTACATGTTTTGGACAGGCTATATGAAATCCAGTCTTGAGATCTTATCATTTTAATGGAATAGTTTAAAATATTTTTTCTACTTACTGTAATGTATATATACTTTGAAATTTTGAAAGCAACAAGATTTCTCTCTCTCTCTCTCTCTCTCTCTCTCTCTGTGTGTGTGTGTGTGTGTGTGTGTGTGTTTAACCTGATGAATGGATAAAGAAAAGTCAGTATGTATGCATAGTGGAACACTAAGGAATCATAAAATGGGCTGAATCTTGACAACAAGGATCAAGGTGAAGGATAGTACATGAAGAGAAACAAACCAGGCATTGAAAGAAAAATATCACATGCTCTCACTCATAGATGAAGTGTAAAAGATACAGTCTCATAGAAGTTGAAAGTAAGACAGGGGATGCCAGAGGCTGAGAAGAATAGCAGACAAAGAATAGGAAAGATAGAGCAACGGGTACAGATTTATAGTTAGCTAAGAAAAAAAGTAGCTCTGATATTCTGTTACAAAGAAAGGAAGAAAGGTGACTACACAGAATAAGAGCATACTATGTGTACCCAAAAACAACTGAAAGAAATGGCTTTGAATTTTTTAACATGAATAAATGAAAAAAAATTGTAGGATATATCTTTATAGTTACCAGAATTTGAACATCAAGTAACACATACATGTTTTTAAACTTATTACTCCATAAATGAATGTTTGTATTTTAATTTTAAAAAGGAATAAAACAAATGATAGAATAAAGCCAGGCATGGTAGCATATACTCTAATATCAGCACTCTGGAAAACTAGAGAATAAGTGATTTTCAATTTTGAGTTTAACTTGGATAATTTAATAAAACTAGTCACCAGAAAAGTTTAAGCATGAGGCATAAAAAGTAAAGCTAGATTAGTATGTTGAGCTGTAAAAGGAATAAATCAACAGCTTCCAACATTACCAGTTCTGCCAATAACACACTATGTTTATGGAATATTGGACTATATATACAATTACTTTCTCTTAATTCTATGAGAAGAAATGTTTGTATCAATAACGATTAGAAAAAGTATCATGTCTGCATCCTGTGCTCTAAATAACTACTACAAGGACAACAATATGCATTGTATCAATTATTGGGAAGTTACTCCTAACGTGTTTTGAAACTGTCACATTGCTATTTCTTTCTTTTTATAATTGCTTTTTATTTTTAATAAGAAATAACAATGTTACAGTTTCAAAACATGTTAGTAGTACATTTCCAAAATTTGACAAAATGTATATTATTGTCCTCCCATTAGTTATACAGAGCACAAATTCTACTCATTATTGGTACAAAAAGACTTTTCCCATTGAACTAAGAGAAAGTAGTTGTACACATAATCCAATGTTCGATATTTGCAGCAAGTTATTGATAAGACTGGCAATGTTAGAAACTGCTGATTTTAAGCCTTTTACAGCTCAGTATTCTAATCTAACTTTCCGTTTTATGCCTTGTGGTTACACTTTTCTGCTTGGTAGTTGAGGGCAAGTTTAAGCAAGACCTGCATAGCAAACATGTGACGTTTGTATCTCCCAAGGTCATTAAAAGCAATTTAAAAAAATATGAAAAAGAGTAAGAAAATTTAAAAATAAAAAATTAATTAGTCACCAAAAAAAGAGAAGGAAATGTATCTCAGTGCAAAGGCCCTTAGTGCAATTCCCAGTACTAAAATAAATAAATAAATACATAAATAAATACATAAATAAATAAATAAATTAGAGCATCCAGGGGTTGTGGCATGCATCTGTAACTCCAGTAACACTGGGGAGGCTGGGCCAGAAGGATCACCCAAGGTGAACCAAGTACAGTGCAAGAGTCTGTTCCAAAGCAATTAAAAAAAAAAAAAAAAGGTGTAGCAGATGTCACATTAGCAAACTGTAGTCCAAGGGCCACATTTATCTAACAAATAAAGAAGAAATGCAAAGCCTCTCTAATTTCATTCAAAAGTCCATAGAAATACTTTATGCAATTACTCCTAATTCTACTGATATTTTTCAGAAGTTTAATAAAGCAAAAAGTAAAGATCAATGTTTCTCACTTTTCTCTGTATAGATGGAATAAACTAAATTTTAAGTACAATGCCACACAGTGGCTTTCTCCTTTTCCATTATATCATAAAGAAGATGTTATTAAAGGGCATTTCTGATGGGTCAACCAGAGATCTTTTGCAAGGATCCTGGCTATAGTATCCTTCCAGAACATACTCCTGATCAGCTTCAACTGTGTCTTTTACTGTAAGGGTGCCCGCCAACCACATGCCTGATTCAAACTTATGTACTGAGTCTTTGTGGTTTTCTCTTCATGATATATGTCTCTATTCTTTTCATTTATTCTTTTCTTTGTGTTTATTCCACTCAGTTCCTGGGAATACAATTCTTGATTCTCCCAGCACATTATGATCTCTTCATTGTTTGAGCTTCAGTACTTAACGTCAAAGTCATCCTTGTAGAGTCTATGATTTTCTATACATACTGCTTGATATGTGAAATGCCTGAATCTGATGAGTAACTCTTTCCTTCCAATGCATACATGAGATATAGGGCACCTCTAATACACATGTGTCGAAAGAATGAGTCCTTCTCAACTGAGCTTCAATATTCAGTATCTCTAGATTGCCCCAGACGGTCAGGCAGTGGTTCATGTCTGTATTTATATTTCACTTTGCAAACCAGAAATTTAATCAATATTTTTCTAAGAACTTCTGAACAAGAGGCATAGGTACAAGATCAAGAACAAAAAGTAACACCGTAAACCAGCTTTTATATCATTTAAGTTATATCTCATAGAGAAATAAAAGATAATAGGAAAAACAAGATCAATGTGTGATGTAATTAATTTTAGACAGTGATAATAGACTAAAAACATATTAGGTAAAAAGTCTTCGTAAAGAATTAGGAAACTGGGTGTGGAGGTGCACCTCTGTGATTCTAGGCATTGGGAGGCTGAAAACAGGAACATGTCCATGAGTCTGATCTGTATAGGGAGACCCTGTAGACCTCGTGCTAAGTACATAGAAAAGAAATAAAATAAAAAGAATTAGATATTACATTAGCAGACTATGAACGAAGTCCTTTTTAATGAACTAATGTATAAGCACAATTAAGAATTATAATCAATAGCTAGCAATTTTCCCTGAGGGGGGGGGGACCTTGACAGGTTTGAGGTACAATTAGCGAACAAAACTAGCTGAACTCTCGTGCAAGTGCTCAAGGAGATGGGTTCAGAAACATGAGCTGCACTGCCTTTCATGCAAGAAAAAGATCTGGGATGTAACACTGACTACTTTGGAAAGTAAAAGGCGTCCATTGCAGTAAGGAGGCATTTTTAACAGAAAATTACTAGTGCACTTGTGCAATCCACAATGTTTACACTCGCTGGGGGAGGTCTGTACATGCACATGACACACTGCAGCACTTTTTCCATCTCCCGTACCTTATCCTGTCCCTCTCCCTTTTTCTGCTATGTGTTCATAGCACACAATGTTCACTCTTCTTGAGTGTGTGTGTTATTTTGTGAAATACCAATACACTAATTTATAAAATGAGCTGTTATAAGAGAAATCAGTTTGGAATCTGTCATAGGATTCCTGGAATAATAAAAAAAAAAAAAATGACATAGGGTCAGGTTGAGTGGTAGTCATATTTATTAATAATGCATTTTACCTTAGAAGTTGTTTGGTTTGCTGATGATTGAAATTTTGGGTACAAGGAAAGTGAGAAAGTCGTGAATGCTTCATGTCTAGTTTTACCTCACATCTTGGCAAATCAGACCAGAAATGGATACTCTAGAGGCCTAGCAAGAGGGCTTTGCTGAGTTGCTGGGAATCATGTCATATCTTTTCCTAATATATCTGTTTCCCAATATTGTGACAAAATATCTGTAATGAAGATTTATAAGAGGGGAAATTTTATTTTGCTTCAGCTTCAGAGATTTCAGCCCATGGTAGCTTGATCCTCCTAGTATTTGCGCTCTGGGCCTGCTGCAAGGCCGTACATCCCAAGGTGGAAAACACTGGTAGGAAACCTGTTCAACGCATGCACACTAGGCAGCAACGACACATGGTGGGGCCAGGTTCCAGCACTATCTTCAAGCACCCCTGCTCAAGGATCTAAGCTCCTTCCATTTCCCAATAGCACGCCAGCACCCCAGGCCATCACCCCAGCCTTTATCCTGTGGGTCTTTGGTGGACACCTAAGATCCCAAGCCTTACTGCTCCTAAGCCTCTATCTTCCTAAAACCTGTGAACTTCTTTATTTTTCCCTGATGATCAGTCTTAGCAATAGCCACAAAAGGAGAATATCTCGGAAACTCAGAGCTCAGGGCGTGGTCCAGGTGAGCCTTTTGCTTAGAAAGCCAATGCTACGAAGTAAGGAGACAGGATGGTGAAGCCGACTAGCCCAGAGGGGATTTACTGCTTGCACTGTCTGCTTATCTCCTCAAATCATCTACCTGGAGAGAACAAATATCGATCATGCTGGGGTTAAAGGCAATTATGACTGACTTTAGGGACTGGTGGGCTCTCCGTGAACCGAAAGAAGAGATGTGAGCAACGGGAGAGTTCAGAGTCCTCAACCGGCCAGTTGGAGCAATCTCAGCCCCAGTTCTGAAATCGTACCACCTAGTAACGTGATGATTATTGTGACTCCAAAATATGTTGATGTTCTGATTGATTGTAGCTATGAGCAGGATCTTGCCTAGGAACAGTCTTTGTCAACATATTCAAGTCACCATGAGACTCTTTCATATAAGAATGATCCTTATCCAATGAATGATGTCTTCTCAAGATGAGGGAAATTGGGTCCTACACAGGAGACACACAGGCTTGCAGTCAGAGTAAGATTATAGGAAACTATCAGACACTCTGAAAAAGGTAGAAGTAAGTGTTTCTTAGTATTTGAAGAAAGAGAGGGAGTCACCCCTACCAACAAAATGATTTTATGACCTTATTTTTAGAACTCCTGTTCTACCTGGACAAGTAAAAGATAGTTCAGAAGTATGGAAACTTATTTCACTCAGATGGTGGTTAAAGAATAGCTACTGGGCACATGTATGGGGCACGCTGTCATCACCATAGTAAGGTGAGCATGAGAACGTGGCTGTCAGATCATCAGTGACTAGAAAAGACTCACGGTTCCAAGTGCTACAATTCAAGGTCACTGTGTTTGTACCAAGATCACTATTCTCAAGGGCTGAGTGGGACAGGGCCCTAAAGCCAAAACTTTCCAGGTAGATAAGAATGGTCACCTGGAAGAATTTCTCATCTCCCATGGTGCTTACTCAGTCCTCAGTGGACGGAACTAAATGTCATCCCTGGACAACAGATCTCTGTATGTATCTCTTTTTTCAGTATACGCAACATAGACACATTTCCACTTAACTCTCCTTCTTCTAACTACTCGTGGAAAATCCAACCTGAGTGTTGAAAATGGATTTGTCTGGGACTCATAATGCCATTATTTCCACTTCTGTTTTCTTGGTTCCTTGTCTTACTATTTACTGTGCAGTCATTCACAATATTCTAACATCAGCATTCCAATGGGCTTCCGTTAGCTGTCTAATTTTAGTTCACCAAACATTTCCTAAAGATCTGTTAGTCACTGGATACTAAGTTAACAGGCAATGATTCCACACAGAAAATATTTGGTCTCTTATTTTAGGAATTTCACAGATAAGTAGAAAACGTTGCAAGACATCAATTTCAGTACAGTATGATAAGCAGCAGATAAAAAGTTGTCCCAGGAGAACAGGAATGCAAATTTGTGCCCTGAGTTTAGCCTGAGGTGGGGAGTGGCAGACTGTAGTTATCCTACACTATTTGAGGGGTTGCCTTTGCCAGCTACACTTTTCCTTAGCCTAGATGTTACCTGATGACTTCTCAAACTTCCTCTCTCTGCCCCAAGGAACTACTTTGAGACTCTAAATTACTATCAATAACAGTGTTGTAAACTATTCAAGTAAAAAAAAATAATACTTGTCAGATCAAAACATTTGGAGCTTAGCTGGGCATGGTGGTGCACTCCTGTAATCCCAGCATTTGGGAGGCTGAAGCAGGAGGATCAGTGCAAGTTCGAGACCAGCCTGGGCTACAAAAGTGAGTTCAAGGCCAGTCTAAACTGCATAGTGAGACCCTGTCTCAAAAACACACACACAAAAAAAAATTTGGAGCTTAAAAAACTATCATATTCATATTTAAGTAGTGTGCACAAATCATGAACATTGTAAATGTACTCACAATTAGCATTTGGATTTTGCTGCACAGTGTGCACTTTTTATAAATTTTTTGAATGTATGATATAATTTTCTCATAGAAAGCAAAACTAGGCCCCAGTTACAGTGCTGCCGCCCAGAACTCAGCTGCCTCTCCATTGAGTCCCTGCTTCTTGGCGATCCGTTCCCAGCCTCTGTTCGCCTTCTCTCGCAGCGACCTTCCGCAGGCAGTTTCCACCCAGGAAAAGGAATAAAATTATATGTCCGCTATCCAGAACCTCCAGTCTTGCTACCCTTTGGCTGATGCAAGTAAGGGTGATGACCTGCTCCCTGTCGGCACTGAGGACTGTATACATGTAAGAGTCCAACAGAGAAAGGACTGGTAGACCTTCACCACCGTCCAAGAGATCGCGGATGATATGATGAAAAGAAACTGGTGAAGGTGTTTAAGAAGAAATTTGCCTGCAATAGTACTGTCATCGAGCATCCAGAATATGGAGATCTAATCCAGCTCCAGAGTGACCAGCGCAAGAATGTATGCCAGTTTCTTGTAGAGACCGAACGGTCCAAGGACGATAGCTGAAGGTTCATGGGTTTTACGTGCCTGGGGCCCATTGAAGCTTATATGAGGATTTCCTTGCAATGAGTAGAACGCCCCTTCAGTCCCTTGTCCCTAGTTTAAAAACCTCACAGCTTCTATAATATAGCCATTGAGGTCTGCTTTCCCTTGGACTCGTGTAACTCCTTCATGCAATAAACTGAAAAGAGCCATGCAACAAACAAACAAACAACAACAACAAAACCCTATATATTACCAAGCTAGTTAATGAAAGTCTAATTAGCTTATAATGTGGCTAGCATACCCTATATTTATCATCAAATCATTAAAATCATATTATTCACCAAAATTTGGAAGGATTAAATATCAAATAATAGTGGAGTAATACAATAAATTTTGTTTTAACTTTATTTATAGTGTAGCAATACAAAGTCATTAATGATTAGATTACATTGCAAAAATATTTTCAATCTGTGGGTTTTCTGATATAAAATATTAGATAATAAAACTTCTACTTCAAGATATATTGAATAGTAATAGTTTAGCATGAATTGCAGATGTGTTTTTAAAAAAGAAAGAATATACATGGGGATAATTAATAAACAATGCAAATATAGATGGTATATTAGACAATATAATTTTGTTTAAAAACCCTAGATAGTAGTACAAACAATGTTTTAGCAGCAGCTTGGGAAGGAGTCCTTTATAATTTAATTCACATTGAGTTGCTGTTCTGTATTTAATTCATTTTATTTGTTCAGTTGTAGTCTTCCCAAATTTCAGAATTTCTACATTTTTTTTTCTTTAGAATTTAGCTGTTACTTTTCAGAGTGACTTCAAGAAATTATCAAGCATTCGTTTTCTTGAGAATTCTAATGTGGATTTTCACTGTCTCACATTAATGTGCTTTTCCTTAACTCCTGTGAACAATTGATATATGAAACATTTAGTCACTCACTTGATACTGTTCTTTGCACTTCAAAAGGGCGAAGACTGTGGCTAGCTTGGTTGCTGCCTTATTTTAACTTTACAAAGAAGAAAAAATGCGGAAGGCACATCAAAAATATTGTTGAATTAGTAGATACAAGTAAATTATGATTTGATTAGAAAATTTTAGTTCATAAAACTGTATGTAAATAATAAACATGCTAATTTAACTACATCTATTCAGATATAAATGCACACACATTATGGAAAATGTAACTCATAACATTTTAGATAGCAAATCTTGATATTTTAGGAAAAATGTTATTGTATAAAGTAAGAGGTGAACAATTTTCTTCAGATTATGAGACAGTCATTTCAGTCGTTTTGATATTTTGGAGGTACTTGATCCTAGGTTTGTTTAAAAATCTTCAAAAAACCATGCCCTCATTATATTATCATTCTGTCACTAGCACAAATCATAGACAATAGAGTTCTAATTTATACACTTGGCTCAAAAATAGAATGGAAATAAGAACAACAGAGAAGCAGCAAAATAAGGGGCATTTTGAAGAGAAATAGAACTTTGACGGTTTTGAGACTTTATCTATCTATCTATTTATCTATCTATCTATCTATTGCTGGTATCGGGGATCAAACTCAGGACTGTGTGCTTGACCAGTAGGTGCTCATGTTGCTGAGCTGTCTATCCCTGTAGTCCTTCGGACAGAGACATTCTTTGAGCAAGACTTTGATTAGCTGGTATAATGAGATGAATCGTTCAAGACAAGTTAAATTACATAGAGATTTAAAAACTTCTAATAAGTTGTTAGTTTCAGTCAACAAATGTTGATTTTTGACCCATGCTATGCACATGATTATTTTCTGAAGACTTAGTTTGTTCAGTCCTTCTCAAATCTGACACATGTAAAAGACCTCCTTTGGGGAAGGCAAAGCACATACTATCTCTTTAAATCTCTTTTTGCCAAGTGACGACAAGCACTTTAATTTATATAGATATAGATACACAGATATAGATATAAATTATGTACACATATTTTCCCAATGCTTATTATATGATCAAGCACGAATTCAATACAATGGGAAAGCCTGATTCCTGTACCCAGAAACACAGTAGGAATTAAGTATCGCCCCCCCCACCCCGGTGGCCCCATAATCTCCTTGTGTAGAAAATTTGGAACTATACATAACGTTCCTAAGGAGAATCACCTAGAGAGAAAACATAGTCTCAGGCTTTCACAGAAAGCAAACTGGTTAAGCAATGGCTGTGACTTATCCAGATGGCTGCCACTGACAAAAGATCTACAAAACTGCAGTACATCATTCCAGGGTAAAGCCTGAGGGATTTGACTGACCTTGTCAGATAGAAAAGTAACTTTGGACATATATACATATATATATATATATGTATATGTATATGTGTGTGTGTATATATATATATTTATATATATATATATATATATATATATATATATATATATATATATATATATGTGTGTGTGTATATATATATATATATATATATATATATATATATATATATATATATATATATATATATATGTCTTGCTTTATCTTGGCCTTAACCATCCACCAGAAAAGTCTAATTATGAAGTATACAATGTAAAGCCATATTAATAGTCTAACCTGTAAAAGGCTCAAGTCAACAACTTCCAACATTGCCATTTCTGTGGAAAATCCACTACTATTATAGACTATTGGACTATATTGGTTTATTTTGCTGAAGAAATTCACCTACGATATTTCAATGGCAAAGGAACACACATCTCTGACAAAACAAAACGAAACAAAACAAAAAAGGGGATATAAATGAAGGACCATTTTTTTTTTAAATATTTTTTTGTTTTATTTATTTTTTTTCTTGTTTCAGAACCTTTGTTTGTTTACTCACTTGTTTTCATGGCTGGCTCAGCCCACCCCGAGGGCAGGGCTGGCGCAGCATGTGGTGCTGGGGATCGAACCGAGGTCCCTGAAGCCGCCCAAGCTTTCCAAAGCAGGTGCTTTGGGCCACTGAGCCATCCCGCCGGGCCCTGAAGGACCATTTTTAATGAAAAAATATATATAGACAAGATAGGATAAATATACACCTAGTTTCTCTTGGTTTAATGAGAAGAAAGATCTGTACTAATAGTGTTTAGACAAGATATCAGGTCTGCATCATGTGCTCTGAATAACTTCTATGAAGACAACAATATGCAATGCATTAATTATTGCAACTATCCCACTAACTTTTTTTGTTTGTTTGTATTTTCAGAATTGGGCATTGAACTCAGGTCCTTATGCTGGCCAGTCAAGTGCTTATCCGACTAAGCTATATCTCCAGCCCCTACTAACCTTTTTTGAAATTGTCTCATTGCTGCTTCTTTTTCATTCAAATTAATTTTAAAAAGAAATACCTTATTTTATCTTCTTCCATTCACTTCATTGTTTTGTCCATAACACATTCAGTTGTGTTATGCCCTTAAGTGTTTATTTCTTCTTTAGAGTTCTTATATTAGGGAGACTATACGATCTTTACACATGTAGGTCTGGTTTATTTCACTAATGAGTATATGTTCAATATACATCCATTTATATATGAAGTCTTCCAACTTATCATTCTTTATAGCTGAGTAATATTGTACTGTATAAAAATAGCACATTTTTTCAACAATTCTTCAAATGATGGGCATTTTGGTTGTTTCCAAGATTTGGCTATTACAAATTGGGCTGCTATAAACATAGGTGCACAAATATCGCTATGGTATGATGTTTTCAGTTCTTCTGGGAAGATTCCCAGTAGGGAGATAGCTGGATTGAATGGAATTTTCAGTTCAAGTTTTTTAAGGATCCTCCACAGAGCTGAATGTGTTATGGATTAAACAACGAAGTGACTGGAAGCAGATAAAAGAGGAAACATATCAGGAGCAAAAACATGCACTTATATACACAGAATGAATAAAACATTGGTCCTAAGAACCTTCGAAAGGTCCACCACACTGATCATAGCACCATGCAACACTAAAACTATGCTTAGAATGCATGTCATTCTCATCTTTTTGATGTGTACTGTTCCCACTGTAAACTCAGTTACTGGTATACTCACTATCAAGTAAATGGTTGGTTAACACACACACACACACACACACACAAAGGAAGGAAAAAAAAAAGAGTCTTAATTGAGAGTAAGAAGAGCCTGGGCCAAATGCCATAGGCTTGACAGGCTAGAATTTTGTACATCCTTGAATTTCCAAATGTCTGCATAAAAATTGTGTAACTGCTTGTATCACATTCTATGGAGAGTTATTAGAATTTCAATGATTGTCAGAAAACAGCAATTCCAAGTTAAATCAAAGATGTTTGATATTCAGAAATACAATGATGATAAGCTCAATTACCTATGTTATAGAGTAATAGTATCACGAAGTTTTTCTGCTGGAAGATTAAGAATGTAAGTTAACAGACCAAAAATTGGAGAAAAAGAAGCCAATATTTTGGCCCTAGCCCTTGAAGGTCAGTAAGGACTCAGGACATAAGAGAACCTGTGCTGTAATATCCTATAACTCAGAAGTGTCTCAAATTTTCTGGTCAAGGAGATTATGGGACCTCAGAGAAAAGGGATAAATGAACTGTAGCGCGTCTAAGGAGAGTCACCCAGAGAAAAACACTCTCTCAGGCTTTCACAGAAAGCAAACTGGTCAAGCAATGGCTGTGACTCGACCCAAAGGCTGACACTGACAACAATTCTACAAAGCACTGTACATGGTTCCAAAGTTATTCCTGAGGGGATTTGACCTTGGAAGACACATAGGATGAATGTCTTGTTATACGGGTCTTGCTTTAACTGTCCTTGCTCACCCAGCGGAAAAGTTTAATTATGAGACATGAAACACAGAGCTAGATTGGCATGATGAGCTGTAGGAGGCATGGATCAATAGCTTCCAATGTTGCCATGCACAGGCATGCTTTAGTCTGGCAGCCCACTGAAATTGTGGAACATTGGAGTGTGTATGCATCTGCTTCCTCTTAATTCAAAGAGAAGAATTATTTTTCTTTCCTTACCAATATCAATTGGAAGGTGTGTCATGCCCACACCCTATGCTCTGTATAACTATTGTGAGGACAATATGCAGTTTGTCAACTGTTAAAATAAATTAATATTTATAGAAAGTGTTAATGTTTAATTGTTTTGATCAATCTTTTTTTTTTTTTTGTCTTTTTGAGACAGGTTCTCGCTATGCAGTTGAGGCTGGCCTTGAGCTCACTTTTGTGCCCAGGATGGCCTCAAACTCACACCGATCCTCCTGCCTCAGCCTCCTGAGTGCTGGGATCATAGGTGTGCACCACCACTCCCGGCCTGATCAATCTTATATACCTCTATCTATTAATCTAAACTGATCCGATGATGAAAATATGTAATATAACCATTATTAAAAATATACATATATACACATGTATTATTATATTAGTTATAACATAAAGATATATATATTTCATTATATGCAAAAATAATTTAAATCATAAATAAATAAATAGCAACATAAATAAAAAAAGAAATACCTAAAATAAAGAATTAAGTATCTTTTGCACAAAGTCTATTGGCTGCCTAGAAGAAGAAAGAACAGGGCCCTCCCAGCGAGAAAGTACTCCCTGTCAACAAAAAGCAACCCATGAACATTTGGCATCAGCCCAGTTCCCGGTAAAAGCTGGAAGCAAGACAGATTAAATGTGCTCTGTCAAAGCAGTCAATGAGCAGGTTTTCTTATGTACAACATGACAGGATTTATATGGCCCAGGAAGACTAAAGCATGCCTGTGCATAGTAATATTTACTTTTTGGGGGGTGTTTGCAGGTTTTTGTGCTTCTGGTCCATCCTATTTCGCCCACATACCATGTTGCTATGAATGAGTAAAATATTTAGAAATTAAAAGTAATGTGATCACTCTTACTAGTGATGGATTAGAAGCATAATGAGACCCACATCTCGTATTGATTTCAAGTACCTTACACCTTTAATCACCAAAGAAATCACAGGACATCCAAACTTACAATGCACTGCACTTAATGATAAGTAACAAGCATAAAAGGTTTATTTAGGGAAATTTGCTTTCAAAATTCAGTTATTACCATTCTCAAGTAATTTTGCTATTGTTAGCCAGCCGTAGCATCCATTAGTCTAGAAACCAGCATCTAGCAGGCTCTTGTCTGATTCCTGTGATGCTGAGTTGCCAGCATTAGCGCTCTCACTCCCCTTCTCCCTTCCTTACAATTTGCTAATACATTACCTCGCTCCCTCAGGGTGAGCACAATGCAGCTCTTAACTCTGTTTAGGGAATACAGGAATATGCCTTTTCCAAAGAGATTTCACATTGAGCTACAAATGATTATCACCAGTCATCCTTGATTCATTCTTCTCCTGTGTTCATAGAATTAGTGCAGTGATCTCATTAGCAGCAGTACCGTTATGAGCAGAATATTTTTTTAAATACAAAATCAATCCAAGACCTTTTTATTTTATAATACCTGAGCACAAGTTGATATGAAAAAGGTTCATAGGTTATTTATGTTCTGGAAAAGTACAATAAGATATTGGGTGTGGGTATGTTTCTCAGCTTCCATAGTTGAAGAATGGGATAATAACTATAGAATACTGCCACAGAATAGGATAGTGAGTTTATGAGAAATACCAAGAAAAAGGTTTTGAAGTCATCTGTTTCCCTAATGTTAATTCAGTTGCTACCTATTTCTATTATAAGATCGAAGAATTGTGGTCACATACATGTTCAGATTATTTTAGATTTAAATTAAATTATTTTAGGGGCTTCTGAGAAAGGAAAAGAAATCTTCATGTGACATAGATTTTTAGTACTTAGTTTCTTTTTATTTAAATTATCCTTGAAACAATGTTTAAATGAACACAATGTAGATCCCAAGACCTAGCAAATCTTTCCTTTATGAGTTGAATCGCTGAGCTAGACATAGCTAAGCAAGTGGTAGAAATGATAAGTCGTTGCAAAGCACCCAACATATCCCCAGCCCTCTCCCAGGCACAAGCACTGAAATCCCTGCTGTCCTAGGGCTCACGCGCCAAGCAGGCAGACAGCGCACAGGAAGTCAAAAGCACAAGAGGCAGCGCGAACACTGCCAGTCATAAATACAATGGTGGAGTAGAAATTTTATTTTATTTTTTTTATTTTTTTATTTTATTTTATTTTTTTTTTTTTTTTGTCTTTTTGAGACAGAGTCTCACTGTGCAGCTCAGGCTGGCTTTGAGCTCACTTTTGTAGCCCAGGCTGGTCTCGAACTCACAACGATCCTCCTGCCTCAGCCTCCCAAGTGCTGGGATTACAGGCGTGAGCCACCACGCCCGGCTTAGAAATTTTAAAGGAAGACATCATAAGGCCTGAGAAGCAAGTAATGAGGACAGTCTGAGCCCTGGAGGAACAGATCCTGAAGTCTCCCAGGCCATAAGAGTTCTAGTGCGGGAGTTCTAGTGCGGTAAGGCAGTTCTGTGTTGAGGGAGAGAAGATGGAAAGGTGGTGAGGAGTGACGTCAGATCCTCAACGGGTGCTTGTTTCTATTTGCATTCCAATATCCTACTTGGAAAACTATATGGAAAGAAAAAAAAAACCCTCAAAAGTTAATGCCTCATTTTTACCATGAATTCTGCTTCCCCCACAGAAGACAGCACAGTTGCTCCCTTTTACCAGAACTTCCAGACAGACAGCACAGAACACACAGCCCCAGTGAAAGAAGCAGGAAGTCATGTTTACACAGGAAGGAAGAAGATAGGAGAACGAGAATGCTAGTGAGAATGCTACTGTACCGCGCTCACGCCTCTTGTACCTACAATAGATTTTTACAAAGTCATTTTATAGGTTCTGTGCAGAAATTCTCACATTCAATAACGTTCTTAAGTTTGCAATGAGAACACCAAAGCTGAATCACCCAGCTCTGTCTTCAACCCTTGCCCCAGGCCTCCTAGTTTACCACAGCCTCTCAATTTGAGAGTCACACAGGATGCAGTGTGTGCACTCAGTGCCAGAGAGGCTGGGTCAGGCCAGGGTCCTAGGCACAGCTAGCGTGGGCAGAAGAGATGAAAAGCGAATGCTGCACAATTAACCAGTAAATAAATCAGAAAAATGGTCAAAGGTCTAAACGTAACTAGCACTGTGATGAAGCATCTGAGAATAAGTTGTTCTAGGTTTGGGGGATCACTGTAAAGAAGCAAATGATAGCATTTGTGTGGAAGAGAAATAAAAGTGTGGTGTCATGGACAGTCAAGGAAAAGCCAAGTAGAATGGTCCAGTAGGGCAGAAAGCAAGCCTGGAATCAATCTAAAACCTTTAACTCCTGTCACCAACTCAGCCTGCACTTTCCAATATTTTACCGTAACAAGTGATACAGACTGGCTACATATTAATACAATGAACTAATTCTATGAAGTATATTAGTCATGTCATAGATACTATCAGGTGCTTTGTGATGCATACCAAGTGCTAGAAGCAATAAGAGGTTTAACTGAATAAAGGTAATGATAAAAATGTAAAACAATTTTTTGATTTTTTTTTTTTTTTTTTTTTTTGTGGGATTGAGGTTCAAACTCATGACCTTGCACTCGGCAGGTAGGCACTTGTGCCACAGAGCTATCTCCCTGAGCCCCGATTGCTATGCTTTAATTAGTTTTCAATTTCAGAACTCTTTTATTCACTTTCTTTGTAGTTTCTAAGAATTTTATTAATTGAAAAGACTTGGCAAAAACTAAGATTACATATATATATATATATATATATATATATATATATATATGTATATATATATATATATATATACTTGTATATATATATATATATATACTTGTATATATACATATGTTTAATAGAGTTAAGATCAATTTATACACCTAATATTGTATGAGTAGGAGAAAAGGACAAAGCACCATCACTTTGTGTTGAAGGGTGTGGATTAGACTTTCAAACCAAACATTGTTGGTGCTGGGATCTTATATAATTTTCAATTGACCTAGAGGAAGAAGCAATTTATTTATTTATTTAGCTAGTTGATTAGTTACTTTGGAACTGGGACTGTAACTCACGACCTTACACTTATCATACTGGTGCTGTACCACTGAGCTACATCCCTGCCTAGTAGTGAGAAATTCGTAATGAGTACATGAGTAATTTGTCTTCAAGAAAATTGCACCCATGGTGGTCAGGCATGCTTATTAAATGAAGAAGCTCAGAAAGTGCTTCTGAGTGAAGTTTCCATGTGAGAAATAAGGAAAGCAAGGAAGAAGTGAAGGCAGACAGGCAAGCAGGCAGGTAAACAGGTGAGAAGGAAGGAAATAGGGAGGGAGACAGGGAGGGAGGGAGGGAGGGAGGGAAGGAGGGAGGGAGGGAGGGAAGCTAGGGAAAGGAAGGGAAATGAAAACACGACTTGGGGAAAACCCAACACTGCATTGAGACACTATACATGATTGCCTCAAGATTTATTAGGAGACGAAAAATGTCTGATACATTAGAAAAATATACTTACAAATAGCAACAAAGAGAACAGGCCAACCAAATAGTTCAGTGATTAAAGAGCCTGCTAGCAGGTGCAGGGGCCTGGAGTTCCGCACCATGGGCCTGAGTTGCCTGCCCCACCCCCAGGGTGTGCTGGGAGGGCAATTGAGACTGGAAGAGGTGGTGCGCACCTGTAATCCCAGCTCTTGGTAGGCTGTAAACAGGCGGATCACTATAAGTCCAACCTAGTAGTGGGACCCTAAACACCCTGTAGACTCTTACCTAAAATAAAATAAAAATATTTTTAAAAATTAAAAAAGAGAATGGATGAGCCAAATAACTTCAGAAACAAAGAGAAGAGGTGCTGTGAGCTCAGTCCCAGGGCTGCTTCCCTCAAGCACCCTGAGGGTATGACTTCCTGTCTCTTGTATGGCTCTCTGAAGGACACTCAGGTCTTTCAAATGTGCACCATTGTCTCATTGGTTTCTCCTGATGGTCTGAATAGAAATGATACAACTATTGGTCATAAGACAAGAAAGCTAGTTTTTCTCCTGCCAGATGAAAGACAAGAAATTTTATATATCATTAAATATATCTGTTCAAAATTATGTTGCTATTATGAAACAATCTTGAATCTCAAGTATCTGAATAAGCAGGGGTCGCTTAATATAAACACTAACTGGAATTTACTATTTCTTCAAGTTATATGTTTAATGACTGGAATAAAAAATATGCAGTGAGTTTTTTAATGAATAAGCAAAAATGCTTTCTTACAAGTGTGTGATGCCATTACCATCATGCCTCTGTTTCCTGAAATCCTTTATGGAATGTTAGGTCACATCTGTATAGTAGAGCTAATAGCAATGTCACACTGGACAACATATTTCATGCCACATTTAAAATCGACCTTCAGCTCTATTTCACCATTTCTTTATGTACAGGTTCTTTCTGAGAGAGTATTTGGCTATGTCCCTTAAGCTCAGTTACAGGATTATGCACCTAGGTGACAAATACATTGTATTCTTTATCCTTTGGTATGGGTTCATACCATGTTGTTTGATGTGCATTTGAACTCATGATATAATCCCTGTGGGTATCACACTTGCTGTGATCCTCCTGCCTCAGCCTCTTGAGTGCTGGGATGAGAGATGTATGCCACTATGCTCAGCTTTAAATGCACTTTATGTTTAACTGAAGCAATTTACTTGAAATTCAAAACACATACTGAATCTTACCCAAAATGCCACGTTGTCTCAGGATTGATTTTAATGCAGCCAGTTTAAGACCAGACATTTTTCCCTGAAGATAATTGAATATTATTAAGCCCAGAAATCTCTTCATACCCATACATGTTACGTCACTCTGTAGTTTTGAGGTTTACATTTGTCTTAGTTTGTGTACATGTGTCTCTCTACACACAGCGTAACAAATTAAGAAGAATGGCATTAAGTAGCAATAGGGAAACTGGACTCTGATGATCACAAGTACCATCAGGAATATATACATAGTAGCCGGGTGTGGTGGTGCATGCCTATAATCCCAGCATGCATGGGAATCACTTCACCATGAAAAGATCCACATCACTGCAGAGACAACAACTGCAGCTGTCTTCACAGACCCAGTAGGCAACAGACAGAATGAAGAACTTAAGTGAAGGTCAAAAATAAACTTAATTTGTCAGCATTCGTGGGAACTGAGAATGTCTCAGGAACCCTAAGATAGAGTGCTTAAAAAAATACTGATAACACTGAAGAAAACTTCTGATTTTTTGTTGTAGCAAAGAAAACTTGATTAAGAAATGAGGTTGCTAGCTATTACATTTACCACTTTGGTTATAGAGCCTTCTATGATAACATGCTCTTTAAACTTTTCCTTGGGAAAGAAAAGTCTTCCCCTGACTATAAGGGGAAAACCATTATGTCCTGCTTATAGGCTCTTTGGATCCAGGGATTTCTAGATCACACTCTTCCTTTAGGGTTCAGGGTCATTCCTAGATGAGACTCATAGTGATCCACCTATCTACAGTCTCCCAAGAGCTAGGAATGTAGGCATGCGCCGCCATGCCCAGTCTCATTTGACATCTCAGCAAGTCCCAGTGGTGGGGCCAGCACTTCAGGCCAGGGGATAAAACTGGAGTCTTCTTGCAGGCTCTTTAATCTGCTGAGCAATTTGGCTGGCCCTCCCCTTTTCTTAATTTTAAAGAGCCTTTAAATCTATTTAAACAGCTTTGCTTTATTTTATTTATTTTCTCTCTCTCTCTCTCTCTCTCTCTCTCTCTCTCTTTCTCTCTCTCTCTTTCTTTCTTTCTTTCTTTCTTTCTTTCTTTCTTTCTTTCTTTCTTTCTTTCTTTCTTTCTTTCTTTCTTTCTTTCTTTTTTGAGATTAGTACCAGGTATTGAACTCAGGACAGCATTGCTTTAAAACTTTAAAATTACTATGTAAAATCTAGGCTGCAATTAGTAACTTTAAGTATCTTAAGAATAAGAACCATACATCCCTAAACTTTTGACTAAGGCTCTTTGTCTTTACAATTTTTCATTAAAAGTCGTTGTCTCCTTGTACAGTTAAAAACAAACAAACAAACAAACAAAACAACTAATTTAGAGTTCCTGATTTTTCTCTATGGTTTTACCTCCTTGCTTTTACAAAACCAAGTCTCTCTTCAAATCCTTCCTCACACAGAGTAAAATAATAATCTTTTTGCTTCTGAAACTTATAAAACAAAAGCAGGCTAGTACAATACTTTCTTACACTACTGAGAAGATGTATGTAGTTCTAAGAAGCAAGATTTTGTGTTGATTGGCATCTTAAACATAGTAGCACTCATCACCTACAAAAGCATTTCAACCTCCACTTATATCTATTTTATAGAAATATAAATGCATGTTCATGTTTGTGTATGATCTTTAGAATACACAGTATCAGGTGCTTATAATTATTTAGTGAAATTCAATGTTTACAGTTATTGGCTTTGAAGATAAACACACTAATGGAAAATTAAGCTATCTTATTTAGTATTTATATTCCATACAGTCCTTATTTAGCACACAAATATAGTCTAAGTATTCTGTTCAATTATGTTGCTTAAATCTGTCTAAAAAGTTTCATGTCCTTTATAGAATATTTTTATCTTTTCTTCTTTTTTTTTCATTTATGTATTTGGTATAGGATCTCACAGTGCGGTTTGGACTTGTAGTCATCCTACCCTTTTCAGCCTCCTCAGCGTTGGGGTTACAGGTACACACCACCACACCCCAGAATGCCCCGGGACTGGGGCCAGAGAAGCATGTGGACCAGGGATTGAACCCTGGTCCCTGTGCTTTCCAAAGCAGGCACTTAGTCTGCTGAGCTATCTCACTGACCCTAGAATACGTTTGTAATTAGTTAGGAGTCATATTTCTAGAAGTACTTTATAAACAAGTGGCAAGTATTCCAAAGAATCTATCCAAGCAAAATAAATTTAAAATACATCTGAAGACAAAGCAAAGAATTCCCCTTCCTCTTAAAAAGAGCTTATCTATACTGAAAGACTTAATGTTCCTACCAGATAACTGAAAAATGTGCTGAACCCAAGGAAACATTTATGTGTGGTTATCCGAACTTCAACAAGTAATTACTCTGTTAAGATTTATCTTCCCTACAATTGGGTTAATAGAAGGCTGCATTTGGGAATGCAAAGAATTCTTTTTAGAATTAAAAAAAAAAAAGAAATCAGCTTTGCAAGCACATTACCTCTCGCTTGACAAGCAGGCTGCCTTTGCAAATGATCTACCATAGCAACTAGAGCCAACATTTCCTTCTGGTAGTTGTTACAATAAAACTAATACTTCTTGGGGACATACAAGATGGGTCATATTTTCCTGGTTATATACTATTGAAAGAAAAGCTGATTCTCCAGGAAACAATACAAGCTTAAAAGTTTTAGAAAAAAAAAAAAATCAGTGATACTGTAAGAGAAGACATAGAACGAGGAGCAGAAAGATTTCTGCTCACAGAGAAGCTGTTTGCTACTCAGCGCGTGTCTCAGGAACAGGACGTGAGTGCCTGGCAGGTGGAATGAGTCTCTTTTAGGTTTTAGATAAGCTGCTGTTCTGAAATCTATCTTGCTGGATTTATGTTAAATGACAACGTCGTGAAATGAAATACAAATTAGGCTTAACTAGGGTAGATGGGAATAGAAATGAGCTTGACTGCAAGGGGAAGTTCGCGCAGAGTTCAGCGAGTTCACGCTGGCCTGATGCGGGGGGTTGGGCACAGGGTCACGCCTGCCGCGGGTGGAACTCCCGGGGACACGTCTGCTAGCTGCGCTTGCCCAGGCATGCGCTTTCCACAGGAACTGACCTCCGCCCGCTGCGGTTATTCGGAGCTACCTGAAAGTAAATCTAGCAATTTTTCAATTGAGTATTTATTTACTTATTTATTTTTACCGGACTGCCTGCTGTTGTTTCACACTAAATACACGTTGCCCGGTTCTCCAAGCTCTGCATTCATCCACGATAAATAAAAACACATCCGATTTGAAAATCACCCTTCATATGTTCCTGAGCAACAACATAAACTGAACGGCTTCGACATACATATTCTTATCTTTGTCATCTACTATGCGTTTTCAGCATAATTTAAAAAGGAACTTTGAATCGGTTCACATATGAAATATATTTTATTTTATTTTAAGAAGCACATAAATCTGAAACAGATGACTTTTTCTTTCCCTCTATATGTCATCACTGAGATCAGATAACACAACTGTCTTTTCATGAGGCAGATCAGAATCTAAAATCATTTGCATGGATAAAAATGGTTCACACATATGCCCGGAGTTCAAATACTTCTCATTTCTTATTTAGTTTAATTCCTCCAAGACTGCTAGGACAAAAATGCTGTTACGACTTTCATTTCCACTTCACAGGCGGGAAAGCTGAGGCACAAAAATGGTTTCATAATGTGCCAGAGAGGCCAGGATAATATTAATAAAATCAAGATACATACATCACACTTTAAACCACAGTAGTAGGACAACTCACCCTCTCACCCTCTTGAGTGTAATAAAATGAAGATATCCTAAAGGACAGGCATACTACCGCTAAGAATATTTGAGAGGTGGCTTTAATCACAGAAACCACTTGAAATATTTTTTACTGGCTCAAGTTACTAGTGGCTACAAACAGGTCATTTTAAAGTGAAAGAAGAACCAGGGCTATGCCTCTGAGGCATACGTGCCTGCCTGGCAAGTGTAAGTCCGGTGTTCAGTACCCAGTAGGGAAAGAAACGTTGAAAAATTGATGCTGAAGTAAAGTTATTGCCCAACTCTAAATCCTCGCAGAGCCTTGAGATGCATGCAGATAGGAGGCATGGTACTGTCTTTATTGCTCGTGCTTTAATTATTTCAGTTGCTCAAACCATTGTTGAAAGGTGGTTAGATTATGAAAAGATAATTGATTTACTGCCAGGAGATTTGCCTATAAGGAAGTTTAAGCCATGATATTTTAATCACCTGAGTTCATGAGTTCTGCCATGCCTCAGTTTTTTGGTGACTTACTTAATATACGCAATCAACTATGACATAATTTTGAGATGATTTGTTTACACCACAAATACTCATATGTATCCTGTGGCTGAATATCCTTAAATGTAAATATTTAATTAGTCATCTTTCTATTTGAAAATATTAAATGATACATAAAAATACAATAAAACATATTTTTTATTTAGCCTCTCTGCTTTTAATCTATTTTCAATTAAGTGAAAACAACAGAAAAGTGAATTTGGGGTTTCTTTTTCAACCACCTTCTCTTTTAAAGTAAATTGCATCCTAGCTGCGTTGGTGTTCGCCTGGAATTTGACAGGGAAAACTTCTGTATTAAATCTAAATACTGTGCTCACTGTCTATGATATTAACATTCATATTCCAATGTAGTGAAAGCCATATCCTTAAACATTAAAGAATATATTTGATGTCCCAGGGAAAGGTGTTGAGAATTCGTTAATCCCATAACAAATTAGATGCTTCATAAATCATTGGATTTTTATTTCATTTTATTTAAAAATAGACTTCATGCTTTGGATTATGAGAAAGGATAAGACAGATTCATTTGTACCACATTTAATTTCAGTTTACAGTGTGTTGTATTCTTTTGTCCACATAATAAAAAGCTGCTGTTGATGCTTATGTTATAAGCCACATGTAAAATATATGTTTAGCTTTTAATCTTAAACAGATTTCTTCTGTACTGTTTTCTTTTGGTCTGTATCAGAAAAGTCCTTTCAATGAAGCATTTAGTTGTAAAAATTCGCTCCTTGAAGCAGCGAATTGCAATTCTGCTTGGGGTTTTTAGATTACTTCTTTTGAAGAGTCACATGCAAGTTAAAATTCCAACCTTTCCTCTTGAAGTGCTTTGTATTTGATTTGATTTGCTTGAATTAAGCATATTCGGTCTGTTTGAATCCCTTCCTATTTTAGCGGAGGCATGGCAGTTAACTTCCGCAATTGGTGGCTTTCCAAGAATGAATTAAAATGTGTAAAATGATTTGAGATTCTTGGTGAAAGGATGCTTTAGAGTGCTAATCCCCCATGAATTCTGCCTGGAGGAGCCTGCTTAAATGAGCAGGAAACTTCTGGAATTGAACGAGCATTGTGGGTGGCCAGGCTATGGTTAACAGGAAGAGAGGGGAGATTTCAATTAGAGATGTGAGTTAACTCACATAAATACTATTATTTGTAGCTATGTGTGTATATGTGTGAGTCCCGGCCCGCGGGAGAGTTGGTAGGCCAAGACGCATTGAAAAATAATTTCTCCCATGTGTCAGAGTGAATGTCCTGTAGATACAATGGACTTTTTACAGGAAATTATTTTGCATCTCTTTTATATTTCAGTGGTTTAAAATATCATTGAATTTGAGTATAATCAGAATTCTAGAGTCTTGTTGATGAATTAAAGTGCAGCATTATGTTTGGTGTACTTCTGAAATTTTAGAGTTTAAATTGTTTTTCCATTTCTGTTTCCACGTTCTAGGGTAGGGAAAAATGTAACATACATTCATTTCCTGTGTATTATAATGGGAAATAATTCCTACATTTTATGGCCAAGCAGTTCTAATAGAATTGGCTTCAAAAACAGAATTAGAAATCCCATCTCTTATTATTACTAAGAAAAAATCAACTTAGAATTTCTCCTAAAATTCTCCGTTATTAATTTACAATAGTGTCATGAGTATTTCGACATTGGAATAGAATGGTTAACATAGTTTCGAATTAGGGCTAGGTCCAGACAGTACTAGCAATAAATTATTTAAACAAAGTACTTAAGCTGTCCTTCAGCAAAAACTTCCAGAATCTTCTTAAAGATAGGTTGCCGCTGAATTTTGGGGATTGATAAAAGGTCAAATCAGTTTCCGAGGTCAATAATTTTTTAAAATCGAATCTCACAATCTTCCCTGCAGGATATGATAATAGGACATATTCTCCCCTCCTAAAAAGAAGTCAGTGATTTTTAAAGGGCCATGTGACCATCTTCTTAGGCACAGCATAACCCTAAAATTCTCCGCCTTGTTATCAATCACCATGTTACATTTCCCTCCCCCTTCCCATGAACTACTAATTCTTTTTTTTTTTTTTTTTTTTTTTTTTTTTTTTTTTTTTTTTTTTTTTTTGTCTTTTTTGTCTTTTTTGAGACAGGGTCTCACTATGCAGTTCAGGCTGGACTTGAGGTCACTTTTGTAGCTCAGGCTGGTCTCGAACTCACACCGATCCTCCTGGCTCAGCCTCCCAAGTGCTGGGATTATAAGCGTGCGCCACCACTCCTGGCTTTGAACCACTAATTCTGACTGCATGCTAGCAGCAAGAGGGAACGTGGTAAAACCTTTTTTGTTTCCAGACCTCAGAGTCCTATGTTGACCTCTATATATGTCCAGAAGCAAATCCTCACAACACCAATTAAAAAAAATCATTATATAAACACACACCCATTTCCCTGTAATTGAATTGACAAAGTTGGGTGACGGCATGTATAAAATACAAGGCAAAACAAATTTCTTCAATTTGTGAAACTCAGTTCAAAATTTCCATGTCAAATTCAAAACTGTGGCAAGTATGATAATTCCAGTTGTCTAGCTTTCCATCAAGTGTCAAATACATTTATGAAATAGAGCAAGGTAGTAGAGGGTTGGGGTGAATGTATAACATTCTCTAACAGTATTAAAACTGAAAAACTAGATGACATTTTCATACAGCTCTTGCTTATATGGGGAGAATTTGTTTCTTTAAAGTGTTTTGAGATTCAGCATCCAGGAGTTTTCTTAAATCCTTGTAAAACAATTGAAATTAAGTGCTTAATCCTTCAGTTTATCAATGTCAAGGAAAATGAAAACAGATTAACCAGCCAAAAATGCCTGAAGGCTTAACTGATGTGTTTGTCTTTTAGAGCATACTCCATTCTTTGGGCTTTTCTATTTCTTCATTTTTCCTCATGAATAATGAAGGTGTGCTTTGCTTCACCTTTGGGGGTTAGGACTGTATCCCAGACACCACACTAGAGAATTGCCTGGTCCTGTAGAAACATCCTCACTAATATAATTAATCAAGATCTTACTCAACCAAACCCTCAAGAAGTCTATTTATAATGAGGACAGCATAATAATTCTTCTGTTTGCAGGGACTGTCACTTCCTCTCTAGATGTGCTTAGAATACTGGGTTTGTTTTCATCCTGTAATAGCGAACACTAATTATGATTTCCAGTCTCATCATTTTACATGAGATTTCCTTTGAAAGAACTTTAATGTACATGTCTGTTTCCTATCCTAAGTAAGAGTGGTGATCAAGGTGTTCATGATTTTTATGATATTTGTAAGAGAACTTCATGAAGATTGGTCAAGATGTCACCCTGTACTGCTGTGTTTTCTCTTAAGTCACCTTTTTCCCTAGGCTAAGTAATCCCAGAAGAAGGCACCAGAATTTAGAGAAATTGACAAAGGAAAGAGAGACTCAAATCTGCATTTAGCCTTCCTATTTGGAATGCACTCGGTTTGCAATAACATTCATGTATGCTTACTGTCTGCCACAAGTCTCCTGTACTCATCACAGTGTAAAGGAGTATGTTACCTAGTTCCTGCTACTACATCATGAGCTTAATGGGTGAGATCAGTATTTGAAAAACAAGGAATAAGATGCTAGTCTCACTGGCATGTTACACACAACATTAATGGAGATTATGGATTTACAATAATCCCCAATGAAAATAGAAATTTTCTTCTACTAACAACACAGCAGAAACTTCGATAGGCATAAATTAAAATACATTCAATGAAAATAACGTATTTGTGAATTTGTAAGGCACTTTCGTCAGTGGAAAGATATCTCAGAATATTTCACTAAAACCAGACAAAAGTCCTCTTATTTGAATCTGCACTATGTATGTATTCCTTATCACTTTAGATTTATCTTTTTTTTTTTTTTTTTTTTTGGCTTTTTGAGACAGGGTCTCACTATGCAGTTGAGGCTGGCCTTGATAGATTTATCTTTAAAGTTGAATTTTTTCACATATACAAAATGAAATATGAAGTATAAATCATAGTCGTAGGAACAGTAAAATTGATTAACAATTTTATCTTGACATATCAAAGGAAATGATTCATTTTGAAACAGAGATAAATGTCAAAAGCAATAAATTCTTTTTTTAGTGCTAATCATAAGCTTAATTAAAAGCAAAATATTATATGGAGATAAACTGAAAGTTTTCACTGGTTTCCAACTATTTTGAAAAATATTGCTTTATCAAAAAATAAAAGCCATGATCTCATTACAAAAATTGGTAATGTGGGTCATAAAAAGAGAGACATGCTGTCATTGTACATACTTTAGGTACTTTGAAATCATTCAAAATCTCAGGCTGACCATAATGCTGACACCCAGGTGACACTGTTAGGCACCAAATGTGAAGATGAAAGAATTGTGCCCGCATAATTAGTAGCAATAAAATACTTTCACTCATGCCTTATAAACACTGAGCTATCTTTATTCTTACTGTAGACAAAATATGAAATTGTTCCAAATGAGACTGCGAAATCAACATACAACAGTGTATGTTAAAAATATATTTAAAATTATGCATTAAAAAATTGGCTAGGAAAATCATGGAATTTTTTGGATTTCTTATTTTATGGTGTTTGTTAACTTCTTGAACATTTTTAAATGGTGATATGGTTCTTATTCTGTACATATATACATATATATACATATATATACATATATATACACACATATACATATATAGTTTCTTATCTGATTTAATATTTTTGACAGGAGACAGTATTTTATTTTAAAATGTCCTTTTTCTGAACACCAGAAAAAAAATTAAATCCCATAGTGTGATCTGATTTCAAATTCTTAAAATGAATTATCAAAGTTATTTATGCTCCATGTTTCTCTAAATTTGAAACTATCTCCACCATAGAATTATATGAATTTATTTTAGGATATAAGTAATAAAAGCTTGATGTGTCTAACTTAAGGAGCTGAAAGACATATTTATGATTTTTGCAAAATCAAAACTGAATGACTATGATTAGTAGCAATAAAAGTATTGTACTACTACGATTATCACAAAGGTTGGGGGCAGTGTGGGTCCTCAGAGCACTGTCTCAGAGGCAGCTTTGCATATGACCAACATACCTTGGCTGGCCCACCCATATTCCTAGCTGCACTGCTAATTCAACTTCAAACATGAGGGAGGAGAGGGTAAGGGAAGTAGAATTGTATTAGTGAAACCACTTGAGTAATAATCAAACACCAGGGCAACATACAAGGCAAACATAAGCAAGGGTTCCCACAAAAAAGTATTGCAATTAATTTTGGGCCTACATGGAGAATAGAGTACAAAGAGAAAGGAAAACAAGCTTATATTTTAGTATAAGAGATAGATAGTTGCATAATTAGTTAAGTTGGAAGTAGTGTTAAAGGTTTAATCAGAAAGATATGTACAGAGAAATTTGAAAGCAGAAGATAGTGATAAAAGCTCCAAATGCATTTTCTTGGAGAGAAAAATATCTGAAGAGTTTTGTTCCTTGATTGGACTTTTCCTACCTTTTCTTTTTTTTTTTCTTTCTTTTTTTTTTTTTTAATTTTCTTGGCTTTAGTACACAGTGCTTAAATTTTAGGGTATGTCTTCTTAAGAAAACTAAATTGCAGATCAAATGATTTCAGCTCATACAATATGCCACCATGTTTGCACACAGGAAATGTGAGTCCCAGAGAAGTACAATAATTGACAAAAGCACAAAGATACCTGGTGACATTTTCTTGGAGTCTAAGTCTTCTGAAGATGAGTTCAATGCTCCTCTGATCACGTTATACAACAGAGGAAAATAATTCAGAGAATTTCCCATCATCAGAGTAAATTACATAGGAATTGATTGGTGATCTGTAGGAAAGCAGAAAGAAAGTTCCGATACTTACAATTTTATTTCAGGAACCATGAAGTAAGACATATGTACAATTATTTTTGGTACAAAACCTTTTAAATCACAACATAGTAAGCATGGGTTACTATGGGAAGAAATGAGCATTTGATAATAGGAGCTCCTGGGAGGAAATCCATAGAATTTTGAAGCTAATTGACAGCACGTTTAACTGTGAGAGCAATGCCATATGTCAAATATCGTTCAACAGACTCTAAATCTGTACTTCATAACACATGCATAACCCACTCAGTCCAAAATTCCTGCCTTTGATTTCTTAAAAGCACATAGACAAGCATGCTTTATAACATATTAAGATTCATGATTTCCAACACACACAAGGATAGTTCTTAACTCTGAGGGGAGTGCATGATGGGAATTCCGGATCTGTAGATGTGAGGCGAATGCTAAATTGAGGGGAAAAGCCAAGTCAGAAGAAAAGTAAGAAGGAAAAGACCCTGCCCTAGAGTTCATTGAACCAGCATTTGGCATAGTGCTTTGGAATTCGTTTATCTCTTCCCTTCCTCTTTTTCATCTTATGGATCTTTGAAATAAAGGGAGTTGTTAAGGAATATGATTCCCACTGTAGCATCATAATTGAAACCTTTGCACCAGGTAGGACATTTAAACGTTACTTGTCTAAATTTCTTACAATTAAGGAATGTCTTAGTGAAGTTTTTAGAGTAAATTTATGATTAATAATGTATATAGCATAGTGCACTATGTGTTTTTAAGTCAGGCAAAACTGTTTAATTTTTTTCTATCCTTTGACACCTTCACGTTGAGCACATAGAAAGGAAAATTAGAGTTCAGAATCTTCCATTATGATATATAAATCATAATTACAAAATATAATTTTTGCACTATTAGTGAATTAAACTACATAATGAAAAGAAAAAAATCACAGTGCCAAATTATTAGCAATCACATCATTAACAACAGAAATTTTGGGTAAAGCATGTTTTCATAGACTTTACAGGGAATTTTTCTATATGTCTGAGCTCTTTTTGAGTTTTTGATGTAAAGCAGTAAGAGAAGCCAGAATAGATCAAAGAATAGTAGGCTGAGAATAAGAGTTAAGAAGTGTATTGTAGATATTAGTACAATACATTTACCATTGAATTTGAACCTTTTGCTTATACTTCACCCAGAATTTTTTTTTTCTTCTTTCCCTCAAATGCTGTCTGGCAGAGTTAGGAAGTTCAAGTCTGCCAGTTTCAATCTCAGTAAAATACCTGACAACATTATCAGAGGAGAATGAGGGAGACAGAGGTGAACTCGGGGGCTGGGGTAAATTGTGTGTGTTTTAGAATAGCTCCTCTGGGTAATTGTGTAGTAATTCAACTGTGAGTGAATAAAAGGGTTACATAGAATTGCCGAGTGGAAAGAGAAGTCATTTTCAATGGATCCACTTAGGCTAGCTATGACTTGCTCTAACACAGTTTAGCAATTCTTGGTTAGAAATAATAATAATAAAAAATGCATTTGTGCTCAAAGAGATCTTAACAGGTACAGATTTTGCTTTCCTACATTTATTATTGAGAATGGAAATCTGAACCGTTGCTTTTTCACATTCTATAAAATTTCTCTGTGTAATATCTATTTCATTTCATGAATTCTTTTTATATTTATATAATACTACACTTTCGCTTAATGGAGCAGTTTCGATTTAGGAAAGCAACCTTAGTGTTTTATATTATTCAAAATTTACTATGCACATAAAAAATGCAAACATATGTAAGATCTTTTTTCCGTCCTTTTTTCTCCCCCTTTTTCCCTTCTTCTTTTATTCAGAAAGTGCACCGCATCAAAAACTTGTGGCAAAAATTTGCTTCTTGCTTTGAAAAAAAAAGAAGTATCATAAACATCTTTACACGCTACCAGCTACAGAGCTATCTTATTTTATTCTTTCAGGACAATATTACTAAACCAGAATGCACTCTAGCTAAATTGAGCATAAGAGAATGCTTAGCTCGATTACACTATTTTTGGTTGAAAGAATTGCAGTGTTGCTTAGATTTTCTGTGGCCACGAAAAATACCAGAATTTCCAGGAAGTTTATGTAATTTGACTCCTGTGATTCAGCCCACATCCGAAGAGCACATTCAGCTGTGGTTCTTGGGGGACTAATTCTCCAATGAACGGATCACACCCATGGTCTAGTCATTTCTTCCAGGGCATCTTAAACTACTCAAATTGACAATTAAACATAACTTTCACAAATAGGATGTCATTGCCTTAGGAATCAGATGACTCACATGAAAGTTCCTCTGTTCTTATCACCTTACAGTAACATAAACATCTGCCAAAAACAGACCAGTGTTAAACCAGGTATGGTGACACACGCCTATAAGCTCAGCACTCAGGAGGCTGAAGCAGGAGGAACTTTGGGAGTCTGAGACTATACTTGGCTAGAAAGTGAGCTTAAGGCCAACCTGAACTGCACAGTGAGACTTTGTCTCAAACACACACACACACTCACACACACACACACACACCACACACACACACACACACACACACACACACAGATCAGTGCTGCTCAATCATTACTAACTATACTACTCATTTTCAGATTACCTTAGTTTTCACCTGATACCATTTTTCTCTTCCAAGACTACATTCACTTGGACACATTTTTTTTCTAGTCGTTGCATTTCTTGACATTCCTCTCAGTTATAAAGACTTTGGGGATTCTTCTTGTTTTTGATGTTGTGGGCAATTTGTAAAAACACTAATTAAATGTTCAGTAAATTTTTGACAACTGGTACTTGGCTAACGCTTTTGCCTTTTTCACGAGATTGTAGGTTGTAGGGAGAAAGATCCCATGGAGAAAGTGGCACTCTCATCACACCATGCTGTGTCAACATAGGGTACCAGGAGTATATCACAGCACATTAATTGCATATAGCACCAACACCGTTGTTCACTGTTGATGTTATTTTAGTTGCTGGCATAAGGCAGTGTTGATTAACTTTGCCCAGCAGAAGTAGTTCTATTTGCTGGATTCCATTCCCAACGCTTGAGATGAAAGGTAGTATTTCACAGCCCAAATCTTGGGAATAGAGCATTCAGCAGTATGCTGGAGGGAGGAATACACACATAAAATATTTACATCACTTTATATATAAGATTCATCTTTTCTCTTCATTGTATTTTTATTGAATAATGTATGTAACTATGGACTCATGAATATTTATTTCACTCTTTGTACTGTAATCCAGCTTTATTTATTTATTTATTTATTTATTTATTTATGTGTTCAAAACTGTTTCAGCTTTGCTCATTGAAACATTATCTGGGCTTTGATCTCTAGCATGCCATGCTGAACCTGCCCCCCCTCAGGTGTACTAAGCCAGCTACTGAGACTGGTAGTGGCACGTGCCTATAAGCCCAATGCTGGGGAGACTGAAAACAGGAGAGTGACTACGAGTCTCATGTGTGGAGTGAGATCCTGTAGATCCTGTACTAAATATATAAAAGGAGAAGGAAACATTGTCAATAGCAGGTGATTGTTTCTTCCTGTCCATATCAGTGTCGTTTGTTTTGACCACATACTTCATTTTTGCACTGTTATGCTTTATACTCCTATTTTCTTGCCCCAGTACTAAAACTCAGCTGTTTCTATAATAATCTCTTCTCGTTTTTTGAATAAAATGTTTATTACAAGCCAAGTGTGGGTGCTATGTGCTATGATATTAATGTATGTTTCCAGTGAATAACCACTTGTTGGAGTTTCTTTGCTACAGTAATAGTACCAAAAGGTGGGGCAGGTAGGAGATGATTAGGTCAAAACAGTAGAACTCTTATGGATGAGATTAATGACTTTATGAAGAGAAATGAGGAAACTCTTCGCCTTTGTTGCCCTTCTATCTTCTCCATATGGGGATGCATCTTTCATTTGATCTGAAGAAGGCAGCCACAGGGTGTGTCTGAGAAGCTGAGAGTGAACCCGCACCAGGTACTGCACCTGTTGGAACCTCCCTCTCTACGAAACCGTTCAAGATGTTTATCTTCCACAGTTTGCATAGCACACACAGAGTGTAGCTCTTACTGGCATAGATTGTGCTCAGCGCACTGTGTTATCTGTGCACAGGTGAGGAGAAGGAGTGTGCTTGCCGTTTCTGCAGTGTCACTGGGGGCCCTCTCAGCTGAGTATGGGTTTCTCTTCTAACGTGTGTAAGGGGTATTCTGCACATAAGCTGACTGTTTCAATAGATAAGAAACGATTACAGTAGAAGACACATTAATCCCCGTCAACATAATCCCTCTTGCTCCAAACCTTCTTGTCCCACCATCAGCACCACTTTCTTTCTTTCTTTCTTTCTTTCTTTCTTTCTTTCTTTCTTTCTTTCTTTCTTTCTTTCTTTCTTTTTTTCTTCCTTTCATTTTTTTCCTTCCTTCCTTCCTTCCTTCCTCCTTCCTTCCTTCCTTCCTTCCTTCCTTCTTTCTTTCTTTCTTTCTTCAGCTGTCCTTCCTTCCTCCCTCCCTTCCTTCCTTCCTTCCTCCTCCCCCCACCCTCCTCCTCCTCCTCCTTCTTGTTCTTCTTATTCTTGTTGTTATTGTTGTTGTTGTTGTTGTTGTTGTTGTTCTTCTTCTTCTTCTTCTTCTTCTTCTTCTTCTTCTTCTTCTTCTTCTTCTTCTTCTTCTTCTTCTTCTTCTTCTTCTTCCTTTTCTTCTTTTCTGGAACCAGGGATTGAAGGACCATGCACTTGCCAGGCAGGCATTTCATCACCACTTTCTTCAGCAGTTCTGGAAGCCCTCTCATGACTGCCTAAATCAGTGGTTCTCAACCTTTGCAATGCCCCGTGAGCCTGCAATGCAGTTCCTCATGTTGTGATGACCCCAAACCAAAAAATAATTTTGGTGGCTACTTCAAAACTGTAATTTTGCTACAGTTGTGATTCAGAATGGCTTTAGGCCACCCCTGCGTTTTGGTCGTTCAACCCCCACAGGTCGAGAACCGCTGGTCTAAATGAAGCATGCTCAAAAATAACCAACAGAAGCTTGCACCAAGTGCCGTTCCACAGAGGCAGCCTAGGGAAAACAAGCGAACATGCACCCTCATCTACTTTGTTCATTGAATCTAACACTGAGAATTATGGCTTTCCCCCAAACTCACAATGACCATGAAGGATGTTAGGGTGATCTGGCTGCGACATCCATCACCCCATCGACCACCAGGGCTGATTCTGCTGATCTGGCTGAGTAGGCGGGTGTCCCCTGCCTCCCGCAGCACTCCATGTGTGTCTTTCCTGAAGCTGTGCTCTGGATCAAAGAGGACGACCACCCCCGCAGAGGAGGATTGTTCCTAGTTCAAGAGTGTGTAAGTAGCTGCTCTCCTCCTGTTAGAACCTCTAAAACAGCTCTCAAAATGACCCTGAAAATTAAAATTTTTCTGTTGATTCAAGACATTGAGGCAACCTGGACAGAACAATGGAGAACACTTACAAAAGCACTTTCTACTTGCTTCAGCATGTCACAGATGCGATGGAATGAGTGCGCTGATAACACACAGGAGTGCTTTGTGGGAAATTAACGTTAATATATCTTTCCCTATGACAAAAATCTTAACTTAAATATTCACCATAATTTAATAGCACTCCCCCACTATAGACAGTCTTACCTATGTCTTTTTCCTTTCCTCTTTAATCATATAACAAGTCCAGCCAAATATCTCAGCAGATTAAAGTGACTGCAAGCAGGTGTAGGGGCCGGGGCCTGCCAGGCCAGCTTCGCCTCCTGGTGTGCACTGAGATCACGATTGAGGCCGGGCCTGGGGGTGCATGCCTGTAATCCCAGCTCTTAGGAGGCTGTAAACAGGTGATCACTATAAGTGGGATTTAGTACTGAGACCCTAAACACCCTATAGACCCTTCCTCAAAATACAAGAATCAATCAATCAATCAAAGCACACCATAACAGCTTCACCCTCAGCTTCTCTTGGGGAGTGCTTGCACATGCACTGACTGTCCCAGGGAGTGCTCCGGAAGGTGTCATTTCAATTCTTGCTCACGTGCCCTGCAAGGCACTCTCACACACTGGTTTAATTGCTTTGTGTTATTTTGTGTGCTTTTATTCAGATCATTCTATCTCTCTCGGTGCCTGTTTTTAGTGAAATCTAACAAGTTCTGGTTATTTTCTTTTACTAATTCATATTTATTTTAATTGTGAAAAAAGAACATTTAGTTTTGTTCTACAATCAATAAAAACTTCTCTGATCTCAGTAATAGTCTTTTACTATACAGAATAGACACAACTGTACAATGAGACCGAGCAGAAAGGAACAGCCAAAACATCTGCAAAACAAAAAGTGAAAAAAGGGAAATGTGAGCATACCAAGAGGAAAAGTTTATATTATAAAATGGAAAGGCAAAAAATATACCTTCTTGAGCAGTGGATACACCTCAGCAGCATTAGTGCCTGCTGGGCTTGCACAAGGTCGTGAGATTGATCCCCAGTACCGGAAAAAAAAAAAAAAAAAAGGAGAAATAGAAAAAGAAAAGCGTACCTTCTTACTTTCAACTATTGATAATACAGAAAATATAGAACTTTAAAGAAGATGTGAAACTGAGGCAGCAATTAAAACTGGGCGTGGAGGTGTGAATCTGTGGTCCCAGCTCTTGGGAGGCTACAAACAGGCAGACCATTATGAGTTGGATCAGTAGTGAGACGCTGTGAACCCTTCCCTAAAATAAAAACAGGGGTAGATGTGATCATCGGCTGTCTATTCCCCGCACCTTCCTTCATTTCTTCTGTTGCCTTCGTTCTGCCTACCGCCCCTTAGGTTTCGAGAGGCTGAGGTCATCCCTGTTATTTTCCAGCTTAAACTTCTAACTAGCCGAGTAGCTTTGTGTTTTCTCGACGACAAATGTTGCTTTCCAAATGCCTAAGAAAAAATAAAAGCAGGAAAATAATCCTTCCTTGCTCCCTTCATAGTGCCTGTCTTTTGAGCCCGTTTGCCTCAATGCTGTTTTTATTAATCCAAGTTGATTAATTTTCTTCTCTTTCTCTACAATTTCTAGCAGTCCTAGTTACTGTCTTTCTAAAGGAATGTTGACATTTTAAGGCTAAACGAGATGCCGATATTACATTTGCATATGTAAATGAGTGAGCTCTATAGAAACTATTTTAACTGGCAACTAGGTAATACAAGTTACTTTGTCAGGTGGAAAGAGGAATTTATATCATAATCAAAGCACAAAGTGCTACAGATAAGTTTGTGATTATTATGCATGAATTATAGTTGATTCTGTTTTATATTTTTTCAGAACTGGGAATCGAACTCAGGACCTTGCACTTGCCAGGCAGGCACTTGTGCCACTGAGCTATCTCCTCAGCCCCTTATAGTTCACCCTTTCATTCACTTACTGACTCTGATTTCCAATAATCAAATATCTTCAAAAAGAAAAAAATTATGAGGAAATGTGTAACTTTTTGAGATTTTGGGAATACAATAGTGACAGCCAAAAGCTGTGCCTAGTTTTCATTAGTCTCTAAGGATTTCCTTGTTAGAAAATAAACTCCAAAGTGCTGATGACTTTCTTTCATTGGTTTCAAACTTCCACAACTTGGCGAAATGTCTTTGTGTTCCATCTGTTACCAGGATTAGTCCCCAGTGTTCTGTGAAACATAACCTTTGCTGTGGAATTGCTGCTCTGTGAAGATCAGATGGTTTAATCATGTCATTAATGTACTGCAATTGCAGAGCCGTCTTGAAGATTGGTGGTTTTAAATAAAGATATAGCATGAGATGATTCCAGAAGCTATACATAATGGAGATTCTTCAGCAAAATTTCTACGTTATCTCAAACGTGTGTTATCTCTTTTGCTCCACAGCGAGTGAGAAAGAAAACACATGACACAACTAACAGAGCGATTGTAGCTACAGTGCGGTTTTTACCATAGAAAAGTAACATAGTGGGGCTTGTGAAGTGTCAGGGTGGTCACGTCATTGCTTTAAACTAGAAATGCTGTTCAAAAGTTTAACCACAAGGTATAAAAAATAAGGCCATATGAATATGCTGAGCTATAAAAGCTCAAGTCAACAGCTTCCAACATTGTCAGTTCTGCTGATAGCCCACTACAATTAGGGACTGTTGGCTATACATGGACCTACTTTCTCTTGGTTCAGTGAGAAGAAATATTTGTATCAATAGTATTTAGAAAAGTTATCATGTCTCCATCTTGTACTCTGAACAACTACTATGAAGACAGCTACATGCATTGTATTAATTATTGTGGCCGTCCTACTAAGCTGTTTTGCAACTGTCTCATTGTTACTGCTTCTCATTAAAATTAATAAAATAAAAAAATACCGTTCAAAAAATTAATTTGTAATGTATTTTAATTTAAAATAGACCAAGCTTGTCTGCCGTAAAATTTGCATTAGGTCATCAAGTCCCATGGAATAGGCATATATCTTCCTGAAAATTTTGTTTAACCTAAGACTTTGAGTTCAGAATTTTAAATATATGCAGATATGATATGGAATAAAATGAAATGGTAAGATGTATTAAAACTTCAGAGGAAAATTCCAAGCCTTCTAGAGTGTATGATCTCTCTATGGGAAACTTAGATGCACAACTGTGTTTATAGTAGCACAATTTGTAGCAGCTAATCTTAGGATCAGCCCAAATGTCTACCAATAGGTGAATGGATAAAGAAGATATAGTATTTTTATACGCTGAGATACTATTTTACTATGAAGAAGGGTAAATTTCAGGCATTCATTGGTTAGTGTATGCACCCTGGGTTCATAGATTCTTTTGTTTTGTTACGTTCTGTCTTAATGTATTTGGTACAGGGTCTCACTACAGCTCAGACTCATAGCAATCCTCCTATTTTCAGCATCTGCTGTGCTGGAACTACAGGTGTGCTCCACCACACTCAGTCGTGGTGGCCAGCTTCACAGGCTCTGGGGCCGGCTGACGCAACATGGGGAGCTGGGGAGGGAACGCTGGTCCCTATGCTTGACTAAGCAGGCACTTAGTCCACTGGGCTATCTTGCTGACCTGAGGTTACAGTCATAAGTGAAATAAATTGCACACAACTGCTTCCGTAATGCATTTTTTCATGGGTTGAAAAACCAAAAGTTTAAATAAGAAGCAAAATGCATAATAGGTATTGGGAAATGGAAAAGAAATATTCCAATGGCAAGGGGAACAACAGAGGGGATTGCAGAAAAGAAGGAAGTGGAAAGGCAAAAGAGAAGAATAGGAAAAGCTTTTGTAAATAAGGAAGAGAAGAGTGGTTGAAGGGAGGGGAAGAGATTGAGCCAAAAAAGAACCATGTCATATTATGTGCATATATAAATTTTTGATTAATGTGATTACTATGTGTATGTAAAATGAACCAGTAATACAAAATTTATTAGGAGATTTTCAAATGCAGAGCTTGAAATTAAGCCATAATTATGCAAAAAGAAAAATCCATTCACCATTTTAACACAAAAGTAAAATATTTAGGAATACATGTGAAGCCCTCCTTAGCTAATGCATGAGTCAGGGTCCCCAGAAGCAGAGTCGTCAGAGGTGACAAGGAAACAGAATTAGATACAGAAAATAGTTTTGTAACAATGCTATTGGTGAGAATATTCATGCAAGACTTTGCCCAGTCATTTCCCAGTTTTCAACTTTAAGCTCTGTGTTTGTTAATGGTGTACAAGGGAACTTGGACCTTTAAGGGGATGAACTGAAATTCAGTATAAAATCTCAACCCATACAGAAAAATTTTAAGCTGTTTTCATCTCCTGTTCTCCAGGTTTTGTGTTGTAAAAATCCAAGGAAAGGAGAGAATTATACTACCAATGACAACAGGTTTGTGTCAGAGTTTCCTATCCAGAAGGAGTGGGTTGATAAGAACAAGAAACTATCAGATACTGGAAGTAACTTTTATTCTGAATATTCTGAAGTGAAGGAAAGATAGACTTAACTTTTAGATACAAAAATATTTCAGTCTTGGTTTCAAGATAAAAATTCCATCTACAATGCAGTATGATGGGTGCAGTCCTGTGACCAAGCCACAAACAGATCTGGGTGGATCCAGGAAACGCTTGTTGGTGAGGTCACTTGCCCCACAGAACAGCCCTCCTGATTCAAGACAAATCATGTTGTATTTTGCTTCAAAGGAGAAATTCATAAATTGATAATCAAATATACTCAAATACATTTAGTACAGGGAGAGCAGATCCAGAGATAGCTAATAACTCTTGAAAATCAAATGGAATAGCACAAAGAAAGGAAAGAAAAAAATGGAAGAAGAGAAAAAGTGAAGGAAAAGTTATGACATAACTTCACTACATAAACTTACTATAAATCATTTTGTTTTTTTAATGAAATTAGGGAACAACTTTTTTTTCTTAGTTTACACAAAATAATTAGACGAACCTATAATTAAATAATTTGCTTCCATGAATATGTTAAATGTCGGAGCAAAAACTCAAATTTGTATTGATCTCACTTCCTTATCAATTCCTATTCTATACTCCTTCCCCAAGAATTCAAGAACATAGCTACAGGATGGTTCTTCCTAGCCTTCTCAGATTGTGGTAGTTTTTCTAAACTACTTTGGCTTCAAATTTGTACTTCAGTCTGAAGTAGCAGATCAAGTAAAATCTAGGACTATTTGCAAATGTGATATTTAAGAAAATTGATTTGCAAATTGATAGCAGGCTCTAACGCCATGTACACAGTCAGAGAGTGCCTGCTCATGGAACCTGTCCTGTTGAATGCAAGATGCTCTTTTCCTTTCTCACTTGTTCTTTTCTTTTCTTTTTTTTCCTTTCCTGTCTTTTCCCCTCCTCTTCACCCTTGTCCATCTCCTTCTTCTCTTCCCTCTCCTTCGTCCTCTCTTTGTCTGTCTTCAACCTCCTCTTTCTTGTAGTTCTGAGGATCAACTTAGGCCAGCACCCTTCCCATTCTCAAGTTCCTTGATTTTTATTTTGTTTAAAGGGTCTCCCTAAGTTGTCCAGAATGAGCTTAAACTTTTAATCCTATCTCCTCAGTCCGCTAGAGTGTGAGTCCACCTAACCAGGCTTATTTACTTCTTTCCAATATATTACATTTCTTGTCATAGTGTTAGATGTCATTAAAGGTGAGATCAGTGACCTTGAATCACATTTGAATATTGTAATTATATTAACTGGTAATTCTAGAACATTCATTTAACCCAAACCTTTACATCATATCCAATTTAAGGTCTCACAGTAGCTGGGCAGGGTGGCACATGCTTGTAATCCCAGCACTCAAGAGGGTGAGACAGAAGGTTTTCCACAAGTTTAAGACCAGCCTCGGCTACCTAGTGAGTTCAGTCCAACCTAAACAGCATAGTGAGATTCTGTCTTAATAGCAACAACAAACAATTCTTATGCTTCCTCCAAATGAAAACTCAGTTCTAGAAAAGATGTCACAATGAAAAACAGGTGCAAGTAGAAATCTCAGGAGTGTATTTTTTCTCTCTCCTGGCTTCAGCCACTCACTTCAGCAGGATGGTTCAGTTCTATGTCTTTAGGTAAACATTTTTAAAGAAGTGCAAAAGAATTTAAAAAAAAATGACAAGCTCCTTCAGCTGGTACTGCAGTGTACTGATTATATATAATGTTTCACGAGAGTCGTAAAAATCATGAGTTCTTTCAGAGCACATCTATATCCCTCAAGTCCCAGGAAGTGCTTTCAACTGAGGGACTACACAAGGCCATGTGAGAAAGCACACAGCTGGGAAGGGCAGGTGTGGCCTCCCCTCCTGGAAATCAGCCCCTCTGGCTCCATGCCCTTTGATGGATGCCCTTGTCCCTCGCTGTGGGGAAAGTGGGAAGAGATTCTCCATGACTTTTCTTACCAATACCCAACACTCTTGACAACAGATTTTCTTTACCCTGCTGAACTGGTAACCTGGAAGCACATAGGGCTAGTGGATATTAAGGAAGGGCAGGTGGTTTTGCTTTTCCCGGGTGCGCCCTACCGATATGCCACCCAATTGGCTTAAACAATTGGTGGCATTTTGAAGCAATTGCTCTCGGGCTTGGACATTGGCCAAAAAAGTTAAGATAATAGGAAAACACTATTTAACACCCTGCTACCCAGGAGCTCACTTTTGGGGACTGTTTTGAGAAAATATACCTAAAGAATGGGTTCAATGATAGAGATCTTATTTCTGTCATTGTTTAGTCACAAAAGATAAGGAAGTTCACCTAAAACAGAAAACAAAAACTAGTAATGAAAAACAAATGCGAGCCTTTACTTTTGTTTTGTTTTCTACCATAAAAAAACAAACAAATAAACAAAAAAACCAAAACAAACCATGAGTCATAGTGGACAGTTTTCCGGATAACCAGAAAATAGATTGAAATATATACTTTAAGGTTTTGTCTTCAAAATAATCTCTACAGGGCCAGGTGTGGTGGTGCACGCCTATAATCCTAGCACTTAGGGAGGCTGAGGCAGGAGGATCAGTGCAAGTTCGAGACCAGCCTGGGCTACAGAAGTGAGGCCAGCCCAAACTGCATAGCGAGTCCCTGTCTCAACAAAACAAAACAAAACAAAAAACCCCCCAAAAAACTGCATTCTAAATCATTGAGAAAGCATTACAGATTCTTTTATTAAATCTACCATTTGTTATAAAAAGGCTGGCAGAATCTTAATTTTTGTTTTGTTTTTGTATTTGGTACAGGGTCTACAGGGTGTTCAGGGTCTCGCTGCGCAGATCAGGCTCATAGTGATCTTCCTGTTTTCAGCCTCCCAAACTGCTGGGGTTACAGGTGCATGCCAGCGCGCCCAGTCTCAATCACCATCTCAGCTCGCCCCCGGGGGTGGGGCCTACATGGCAAGCTGAGAATGAAACCCCCAGCCCCTGAGCTCTGCCTAAACAGGCGCTTCAGTCCGCTGAGCTTTCTATCTAGCCCTGGAATCTTAAGTGTAATTCTGCAGCTCTGTCCTATTAACCCCTTTCAGATAACACTACCACCAAGCAGAGCTAACTGCAAGGTACCAGTGTGTTGAATAAAGACGGGTGGTGCCAAGCCTCAGCTGGTGTGTCACCTACAGACAAGTCATTCTTTTGAGGCAGAAAAGAAGAAAAAGAGAGAAGTTGAAGATCAGCCAGGTCTATTGTAGCCCTGCCGAACAGAACATTGAGCAAAAACAAAGGTGTCCGGGGGACACCCACTCGGGACCCCCCTCCTGTCCCCCTCTCAGACAGGAACTATCTTTCTCTCAATAAATATGTTCTGCTTATTAAAAAAAAAAAAAAAAAAGGAAAGAAAGAGAAGGAAAAAGAAAAACAAAGGTGGCTTTCTGCAGGCTACATACAAGGAAAACAGCGTCTCCTGCCCAGGAATGGGAGCAACATGTACTGTGGGTTCCGAACAAGAACTTTGGCTGTCTAAAAAAGAGTGGAGAGACTCGAAAGCCAGATTGTGAGAGGCACTTGCATGTGTACTATGTTCTCACCTCCTCCATCCAATATGGTGGCAGAGTACATTTATTGGATTCAAGACCCCACTGGATACTATAATTTAAAAGATTTAACTTCAATATCACCAAAATGTGGGAAATGAGGTTTTCATTTCCTGTCTTTTGGAAATAGAGAATTGTAAATGTCAATGAAGGAACACATATTCCAGTTTCTACGTAGAACAAATATTCAGGTTAAAATGCAAGATAACCTTTAGATAGAAATATTATAGGCAGTCAGACAGGGTCCGGCCTTCAAGGATGCCGTGGAAGACATGTGACTTTCCAACTAGAGACAGACACTCCTCCGATGTGGGCCAGATCTCAAGACAAGAGTAAACAGAAGCAACTATATACTTCCCTAGGGATGGGCATCAGGGATTGATAGTCTAAGTAGATATCAATCACCTTCAAAGATCCTGAAAAGAGTCATGATCCCAAGCTCAGTAGGTGGTGTTCTTGTCCGTTTGCTACGTGACTTGCCTTCCCATTGGATCCTGATGTTAATCCATTTTACCTGAGCAATGGTGCTTGTAATCTCATTGGTTGGCCATAGTCTTTATCCCGGCTCATACCCACCTAAATGAGTTCCAACGTTTTCTCTACAAAAGTCCCTGGAAGAGACAGCTTCCGGGGGACACCCACTCGGGACCTCCCTCCTGTCCCTCTCTTAGACAGGAGCTTTCTTTCCCTCAATAAATATGTTCTGCTCATTACCTCTGTTTGTTCCTAAAATTCATTCTTCGGTTTTAGAGAACACAAACTCATCCCAGGTACTTTTCAGGTTGAGGATCGGTTTTCCCAATATCATCTGGAGGTTCCCTATTGGAGGTCATCCACCCCAGATCAGTTTTTTCTTCCTGCATCACTTTGAAGAGGTAATCTTTTGAAAAGTTTAGCATTTTATATTTTGGTAGCTATTTATACTAAAGTATGCGGGACAGGGATGTAGCTGAATGGCCAAAGTGCCCACTGGATAAGAGCAAGGCCATGACTTCAATCTGAAGTTCCAAAAACAAGTATAGTAAACTGTGACTGTAAATGGTACAATAAAGAGGCAGTGTACAGGATGGGTCCGATCTGAAGTGCACTGTTAGATTCAGGATTATCAGACAGCAGAAATAATTGCCAGCTCAGAGCACCCAAGGTGAAGCATTGCTGAACACTGTACAGAAAGCCAGTTGTACTCTGTTCCCGATGGAGGACATCAGTCTAGATGAAACAGGGGAAGTTTCTAAGTCAGTGCTCTTGGACTGCAAGCCACTAGATTTTCTCTAAGCAAGGTTGCATGAGACCAGGGTTCAGCTGGGTAGGACTGAAGAGGCAATGGGGAGAGGCGATGTATGGAGAAGAAACTGCCTGGTCACCTTGGCATTTACTTTGCTTCTAGCACTGCCCTTTCAAACCCCGTGAGTGAGGGTCAGGCGGCTGGCTGGACCTGGTCTGGTACACCTCTCAGCTGTCTGGTTTTTAGTACTCCAAGAGAATCATAGATCACGAACAGGAGCCTGTAGACCTGAGTGGTTAGCGCTCTTTGGGGCAGCGTTTATGAACCTGATCCCTGACTTAAGCTAATGCCCCACTGTCTCTGTGAATTGTAAGTGAATAACTGGATGGTGTGAGAGTCTCTTACAGTAATAGTTGAACTAAGAGTTAAGAAAGGTTTAGTATTTACACCTTAGAACAGTTTTATTTATACTTACGGACAAAAATTGAAACCTAAAAAAGAAAAAATAAAATAAAAGCAAGCAATGTATTGTAAAAAAAAAAAAAAAAAAAAAAAAAAAAAAAAAAAAAAAAAAAAAAAAAAAAAAAAAAAAAAAAAAAAAAAAAAAAAAAGGATACTGACTAAAACTTAAAGTATGTGATTGTGGTACAGATGATAAAGTGATGAGCTCCTGAACTGACATTAGGCTAGATGCAGTCCCTGGTCACTATGTACATGCATTAATTCTCCCTGAATTTCACTGACAATGACCATATGGCACCAGGAATCTTCCTTTGCTCCAACATCTGTCTTCTCCACCATGATTCCTTGGGCAAGAGGGAGGCAGGACTCTCATGTCATGCGCTTATTCTTGTGGTTACTTCGAGAAAGCCGACCACTAGAAGCCTTATTTTCTGAGTAGAACATTGAGGGCACAAGAGAGTAATTCAACTAAGACACAGTGAAGAATAAAAATGTAAAATGAAGAAATTTTAAAAAGTCCTTTAGTTTAGCAAAACACCAAACTGGTCACTATTTTCACAAGCAATCTTCATGAGAAGATTAGGTTTAAATTTATCATTTGTGTGCCTAATCTACCTTCTGGATCCACAGATTCAGTATTCCCAGAATCAGTCAGCAGATCAAGGATTGAAAATAGGCTAAACATAAAATGTATTATTACTGACGTACCACGGCCTCATCGGTAAAAATCATGAAAAAATTATTTACTTATATCACATGGATAACTATTTACTTATACTTTATTAGGAGTTATAAATAATCTACAGCTTATTTAAAATACATAGGAAAATATGTGTAGTTATATGCAGCTAGTATGCCATTTTATATGATGGAATTAAATATCTGTGGATTAGTATGACTCAGGGATGCGTGGATATTCATCTCTAATAGATACTGAGGCAATGTCTATGCATTCCTGTATCACAAGGGGTGTACTGCAACTTGTGATTCCAAGGGACAGTGATATAATCATACTGTGTCGGTCAGTTTTTCACTGCTATGATGAAATTCCTGTCATACACAGTTTAAAGAGGAAAAGCTTTGCTTAGCCCCAAGTTTCTGAGAGTTTAGCCTGTATTTGGCTAGTTCCAAGGAAAAGGCAGCATAGTAGAAGAAAGCCGCTGACCTCCAGGATTCCAGGAGGAACGTTGAGCTGAGAAAGCACCAGAAAGAGCTCAGCAGCTCACAGGTACTTTCTCCACGCTGCCCCTGCACCTAGACTAGGGCATAATCAGCATAGGATTCATCACTGGATTAATACATTATCAGATCAGTGTCCTGGGAGGCACTCGCTTTCTAAAAGTACCACCACTGAGCACATGAACCTTTTCAAGAACAGCTTTTCTCCAAAATAGTAACAAATAGAATCCTCACAGAAGACAGTGCAGTGAGGAGGCTGGGGTATGGATTCCCGTTTCATGTGTCCTGCTGTTCAGGGTGGAGTGCTATCCCGTTATAGTCTCCTTCGTTGATACTGATTAGAATTACGCACATTGCAGATACATGCCACTATGTCTGTCTTCAAACTAATATTAGGAGTAGCATTTTACAGGAGACACACGTAAACACTTGTGTGATCATATTTTGACTCTAGAATTTTAGGAAATTTATTAAGGTCACAGAAAAGTGAGAGCTCTTTCAAGAAACAAAGTTATTTTAGATCCAAGCTTCCCTTTTGAGACTTATGACCAAAAGGATGATTAACACTGTTAAGTTTTCTAGAAATAAATCCTACAAAGACAGCAAAACTATAACTAAAGAAAATTAGGACCCTTGTACACAGGTCAGGAGACAGATTTTTCATTCCTTTCTTTTAAGTTAAAATCTACTTATTTACTCAATAATTTTAGTACTGGGTCTTGCTATGCAGCTTGAACTAATCTTCCTGTCCTCCTGTCTCAACCTCCCCAGTGCTAGGATTAGAGGTGTACTCCATAACTCCTGGTGTTGGTGGCCTGGTGCTCGAGGTTCCAGGCTGGCATGACATGCTATAGTAGAGATCCAACCTGGGCCCTTCTGCTTTCCAGGCAGGCATTTAGATGGCTAAGCTATCTCACCAGCCCCTCCACTCCTTACATGTGGATGGCCTCCCTACTTTGGATAAGTACTGTACAATGTCAATGTGGAGGAGATGTGCTCGGATTCTCACCTGGCGTACATTTCTAATGGTTAGAGCAAAGGAGTTCAGAAATTCTAGTAAAACTGGACAGAACACTCCCAGCAATTCTCTGAGCTTCAGGTTATCCTAGAACATAGTAATCCCAGAAATGTTAACTATGTATGATTTTTGTTTCCCTTCCAGCTATCATTCTTGGCTATAGGTGGCAGATAAATCTATATCTCATGCTCAGGAAAAGTATCTCTTAATGTCAGAAGATGAAGAAACCCCTTCTTGAGAAGAATTATATAATTGTCATAATTTTCAAGAGAGGATGGTCTTATCAAAAATAGCTGATGTTTCACAATGATTTTTTAGAATCCTATTTACAATTCAAATACCTGAATTCAGTCACAGTATCAAAGTTAATAATGGAGGGACCAAAGTCAGTGAAACAAGACAGGTGAAATTAATGCTGTATTCACCCTGCTGTTTTGTTTTGCAAATTCTAATTACATACATGCATGTTCATTCTTCAGTATACAATAGGTTTTAGATTATCATTATCAGAAAGAATCTGGTAGGTTTTATTTGTAATTTGTCCTTGAAAAATGGTAGAGACCCTTCTGAAAGAAAGGGGGCAAGGATCTCTCTAAGATCCTTTATTTCATGTCTGTTTGGCAAACTGTAGTAATCCAGCCCATTTGCCAGAGGTCGTACAGTTGATTGGAACTCTGCATGAACAAATCTGTTTTGCTGTAAGTGACATGACCACATCCTCAAGTTTGAAGTTAGTGCAACCGAAAATACAGTGTGGACAGAATCACATCCAGATGACATTTCGCAAGTCCTCCCTAGTCTGGCACAATCCTACACTTGTTCCTTTACGTTTTCTCTCGAATGTGCTAGTGTTTAGGAACTGAAAGAGAATTTCTTCTATATCCTCAGCCCAGGGGCACAGTGTGCAAGTTCCGCAGGTGGGGAGACTTTCTCATTAAAGTGTACATCCACTATGTTCACCTCTTAGCCAATTATGCTTTCTATGACTATATGATAGCTTGTCATGCAGGAATTATAATTCTTCCTTCCTTCCTTCCTTCCTTCCTTCCTTCCTTCCTTCCTTCCTTCCTTCCTTCCTTCCTTCTTTCTTT